>WEIS01007861.1:20901-33323 GCA_013389965.1 Todus mexicanus | reverse complement strand
GCCTCTGCCCAGCGGAGCAGGCTGCTGTGGTAGCGCAGCTCCCTGCCCTGGAGGATGGGGTGACCAATGTGTGTCTTTCTGGTTTTCCTTTCCACACTGCAGGTCCCCAAGATCGTCAAGGCCTTGCACAAGCAGCTCAAAGAAAAGAGCATCAAGTCACGACAGGGTTGTTTCAGCCTCCTGACAGAGCTGGCCAATGTTCTTCCGGGCTGCCTGGCAGATCACATCCCTGTGCTCGTCCCTGGTAACTTGTCCGTGGGCAGGGGGTGAGGGAGCAGGGTGTTTGGTTGTACTTACTTACGCTCGACTCACCATCCCTTCTCCTCTCGGCTCAGGATGACTTTTCCAAGTAACTTTTTAAAATGTTGTAGCCAGCCAGCCAGGAGTGCTACAGAGACGGGTTATGTCAGAATTGCTGCTTCCTGGAAAGCAGGAAGGCAGCAAAGAGAGCAGCTCTCTCGAGGGGCGTGTGTCTTAGGTGGGGAGAGGAAGGAAAAAACCCTGATCCCAACCGTGTCCTTCCTCAGGGGGGAGTGTGTGAGAAAAACCACGTGGTGAACGACACCGGCAGCCACTCTCGTCTCTTCTGCACAGGTATTGTTTTCTCCTTGTCCGACAAATCCAGCTCCTCCAACATGAGGATCGATACGCTCTCTTTCCTTCACGTTCTTCTCTGCAACCACCAGCCAGAGGTATTTCATCCTCACATCCAAAGCCTGTTACCTCCCGTTGTGGCCTGCATTGGAGACCCCTTCTATAAGATCACTTCAGAAGCTCTGCTGGTTACTCAGCAGCTTGTCAAAGTTATCAGGCCTTTGGACAAACCTTGCGCGTTTGATGCCAAGCCCTGCGTGAAGGACCTTTTCCCTGCTACTCTGAAGCGCCTGAAGGCAGCTGACATCGACCAGGAGGTGAAGGAGCGTGCCATCTCCTGCATGGGGCAAATTATTTATCATCTGGGAGACCATTTAGGTGCTGATCTCCAGCCAACCTTGAAGATATTTCTGGAGAGGCTCAAAAATGAAATCACCAGATTGACAACAGTCAAAGCATTAACGCTAATTGCTAGTTCTCCGCTTAAAATAGATCTGAGACCCCTGCTAGGGGAAGGTGTCCCCATTCTAGCTTCCTTCCTGAGAAAGAATCAACGTGCCTTGAAGCTGAGCACCCTGACGGCTCTGGACATCCTGGTGAAGAACTACAGCGACAGCCTCAAGCCTGCCATGATCGAGGCTGTCCTGGCGGAGCTCCCTGCCTTGATTACTGAGAATGACATGCACGTGTCCCAGGAGGCCATCGTGTTCCTCACGACTTTGGCTAACGTTTACCCATCCTGCATCTCCAAGATCAGCGGTTCCATTCTTGGTGAAATCCTTCAGCTTGTCCACTCGCCCTTGCTTCAAGGAGGGGCGCTGAATGCCATCATAGACTTCTTCCAGGCTCTGGTTCTGACGAAGACGGCGGCCGTGGGCTACTCGGAGCTGAGGAAGCAGCTGACTGCGCCCGTTTACTCCTCCAGCTCAGCCGGGGCGTCGGTGACGCTACACAAACAGGCCTATCACTCTGTTGCAAAGTGCGTGGCTGCCCTTTCCTCCGCCTGCCCGAAGGAAGCCCCCGCCACGGCCAGCCAGTTTATCCAGGATGTCCAAAGCCCCAAGTCCAGCGCAGCTGTCAAGGTGCTGGCTTTCCTGTCCCTGGCAGAGATGGGCCGCACCACCAACCTCAGCGCCCAGAGAGAGCTCAAAAACGTCATCCTGGAAGCGTTCGCTTCCCCCAGCGAAGAGGTGAAATCCGCGGCTTCCTACGCGCTGGGCAACGTCAGCGTGGGGAATCTGAAGGAGTATCTGCCCTTCATGCTGGCAGAGATCGGAAGCCAGCCCAAGAGGCAGTACCTCCTGCTGCACTCGCTGAAGGAAGTCATCAGCTCCTCCCCGGCCGACGGGCTCAAGCCCTACGTGGAGGACATTTGGGCTCTGCTTTTCAAGCACTGCGAGTGCGCGGAGGAGGGGACGCGCAATGTGGTGGCCGAGTGCCTGGGGAAGCTGACCCTGGTGAATCCTTCGGAGCTGCTGCCCCGGCTGAAGAAGCAGCTGTCCTCAGGTAACGGGCGTGAGGAAACGCCTTCCTCAGCCGCTGGTGCTACCCCAGGGAGCAAAGCCGGTCTGCAGAGGCGAGAAGGAAACAAAGGGGATCTCTGCAAGGGGGGTCAGAGGAGCGCTGGTTTGCACAGGGGCAGGAGGGTGTTGGGGACAGGGACTGCACACGGACATTGTGCGGGAGCACGATTCAAACAGGGAGCTTGTTAAGACACATTCTCGTCTCTCCTCAGCGCGTGTGTAACGTGACCGGGAGCAGAACAGGCACCACCAGGAGCAATGACTTTGTCTCGTGACCGCTCGCTCTTTTCTCTTCCCGTCCTCGCCGCAGGTTCTCCCCACGCCCGGAGCACGGTGGTCACTGCCGTCAAGTTCACAATCGCAGACCAGCCGCAGCCGATCGACGCTCTCCTGAGAGGCTGCATAGGTACGGGCGGGGAGCGGGCTGGGCGAGCTGGGGACGGGGGTGTCAGGCGTCGCTCGGGCTCAGGGGTTTCACAGCTGTCTGGACCTCATCGTACCCAGTCAGCTCTTCTCCGTGTTCCTCGGCTTTGGGGCTTAAAGAGCAACAGCGTCACGTGAGTGAGAACACCTGAACGAGAAGCTCCGATGCCTCGCTCTTGGGCACATCCCACGGGTGATGGAGGTTTAGGGAGCGTAAGTTCCTTCTGCATTTAACCTTATGATTGAAGCATCTCCTGGCAAGGATCTTGGAAAATACAGCCGATGTTCAAAGGGTCTGATGCCTAAGGAGCCTCCATCTCAGATCTGCTCTGGGCCTTCTGCTTCAGGGAAGTCTGAGCAGATGAGCAGGAAAATAATAAACAACAACTTCCTTGAATACCAAAGCTGCTGATTTGACTTTAGGACGAGGTAGCTAGAGTCATGAGGTTTGGGGTTATGCCCCAATGCAGCCAAGTTGTGTTTCTTCCATTTACTGTGTCCCGAGTGGAGGGAGGGAAAGCGTCTCAAATGTCTGTTAGACCGAGCCCCTGGAGTTGTTTTACCACAGCGGTTTTCATCACCGGGTGCCCTGAAACACACCGCGATGTACTTTTAAAATGCCTTTTAAACTCCAGCGGGACTGACGGGTGCGTTCCTATTGCGCAGGTGACTTCTTAAAAACCCTTCAGGATCCAGACCTGAACGTCAGGCGCGTGGCTTTGGCCATGTTTAACTCCGCCGCTCACAACAAACCTTCTCTAATCCGAGACCTGCTGGGTGCCGCCCTCCCCTCCCTGTACAACGAAACGAAGGTCAGGCGGGAGCTCATACGAGAGGTACGTCCTCAGCTCGGCCGGGGTGCACCGCGGCCGCCACTCGGGCTGTGTGAGGCAGAGGTGAAGCCGTCGCCCTCCCTGCTCTTAGGTCACAGCTCCGTGTTTCTTGCTTAAGGTAGAAATGGGGCCATTCAAGCACACAGTGGACGATGGCCTGGACGTGAGGAAGGCTGCTTTCGAGTGCATGTACACGCTGCTGGAGAGCTGCCTTGACCGGCTGGATATCTACGAGTACCTGAACCACGTGGAGGATGGGCTGAAGGATCACTACGACATTCGGGTAGGCGCTGGGCCCTCCCTGCTGGGCGGGGGATACCCAGGAGCAGGGCCCGGCCGGGCAAACCTCGTGCCCCGGCTGCCAGTGGGTGCGTTTCTATTGCCACCAGAGCTCGTACTGCTCCCCACCGACCACATCTGGAGTGTCGTGTCCAGGGCTGGGCCCCTCAGCTCCAGAAGGACCCAGAGCTGCTGGAGAGAGCCCAGCGCAGAGCCCCAGAGATGCTGAAGGGAGGGGAACATCTCCCTGCTGGGGAAAGGCTGAGGGAGCTGGGGCTCTGGAGCTGGGAGAGAAGGAGACTGAGGGGGGACCTCAGTCCTGGTTAGAAATACGCAAAGGGCGAGTGTCGGGAGGATGGAGCCAGACTCTGCTCGATGGCACCAGTGACAGGACAAGGGGTAACGGGTGTGAGCTGGAACACAGGAGGTGCCACTGGAATCGGAGGAGGAACTTGTTTGCAGTGAGGGTGCCAGAGCCTGGCCCAGGCTGCCCAGGGGGGTTGTGGAGTCTCCTTCTCTGGAGACGTTTCAAAGCCGCCTGGACGAGTTCCTGTGGGACTTGGTCTGGGTGATCCTGCTCCGGCAATGGGGGGATTGGACTGGAGGAGCTTTGGAGGTCCCTTCCAATCCCCAACAATCTGTGATTCTGTAACTCCCCACTGCCTGGGTACAGCCTGTAACCACGGGGAGAACGGTCTCAGGGGCTTCAGGAGGGAGGATCCTTACTCTGAGCCCCCCTGGGTGCAGCAAACGCTGCCTGTTTTCTGTTCCCTCGTGTCTAGATGCTGACGTTCATCATGCTGGCCCGGCTGTCCACGCTCTGCCCCAACGCCGTGCTGCAGCGGCTCGAGCGCCTGATCGAGCCGCTCCGGGCAACCTGCTCCACGAAGGTAAGATGAGGCAGCAGATGTGGGGGACGGGGCGGGTCCTGCCCCAAAGCCACCTCTGCTCCTCACCTGCTCCTCAGCGCTGCTGAGCAGCCTCTCCCCACACTCCTCCAGCTGGGGAATCACCAGCTCGTCCTGTCTCTGCTGCCCTGTCCTATTTCCTGGGCCGTCTTTCGCAAACCCTAACCCCAAGCGGTGCTTTGGGTTTGCAGGTAAAAGCCGGTTCGGTGAAGCAGGAGTTCGAGAAGCAGGACGAGCTGAAGCGCTCGGCCATGAGAGCCGTGGCTGCTCTCCTCACCATCCCCGAGGTCGAGAAGAGCCCGGCCATGGCCGAGTTCTCATCTCAGATCAGATCCAACCCCGAAACGGCGTCGCTGTTCGAGAGCATTCAGAAGGATTCCGCTGCCCTGCCCTCCTCGGAGTCGATGGACATGAGCTAAGCTCTGCCTCCCCCTGCCCTCCCCACAGACACCCGGTCACGGAGCTGTGCCCTGGGCACCAGCAGGAGGAAGGGGCTGGTCCTGCCCTCCCGGGATCGTACCGGGACAGACGCGAGGCGAGGGAAACGCTCCTGACGCAGGGGACGGCCGGGGAGCCCAGCTCCGATTCCTCAGCGGTGTACAAAGCAATCAGAACCGAGCGTGGTTCCACGAGAACGGGAGCTGCTGCCCGAAACCCTCACTGCAGCACGGAGGAAAATAGTCCAAAGGGTTTTCTAAACCGCCGCACGTGCACTTTGTACCCCAATTGCCTGAAGAATGTATTTATAGTTTCACTGAGTAACATGGCTCAAAACTACACGTCCCGTCTCTAATTAGGAAGAGGGGCCCTGCGCTGGCCGGGCTGCAGGAGCTCCAGGGCGGTGTTACCTTCCCCCAGCGTCACAGCAGCGCCAGCAGCCCACGCTCACCCTCCTGCCGCCCGAAAACTCGTCCCACAGCGGCCGCGGGGTTCAAGTCCCGCTTGTGTAGGGAAGGCTGAAGAGACAGCGGGTGCAACGGCACCTCCAAGGAGAGGCCGCCACGATTCCTGTCGCCACAATACGCTTCCCTTTCTCTTTTTCTGACAGCAATTGGTGTGAGAAATATTTATATAGCGCCGTGTGAAAGAGCAGCTGTTGGAGTGGTATCAAATAAAAATGTACGGGTGACGCCGTGGTCACGCCTGAACTCGGGGGCTGAGGTGACCCCGCCAGCCGTGCTCCCCGCTGGCCGCTCCCCGCCGCCGCTCAGGACACCCAGGCCGGTTTGGTTTTTATGTTTTATTAAATACACGGGTCCGCAGCGCTGGCTCACTCGTTCTCCTCGCTGCGCAGCCGGGCGTTGGGGTTGGTGATCTTGATGGCGAGCTGGGCGGCTCTCTCCACGATGACCTTGCGGTTCTTGGAAGACACGTTGTGAGCGATCTCTGCGCAGTAGGACCTGCCGGAACAGAGCGCGCTGGGTGCCGGCGGCCGCGGCCAAGCTCGGCAGAGCCGTCCCCCGGCAGCGCCAGAGCACCGAGAGGTCTCTGCACAGCAGATGAAGCACAGCACAGCCCCCATCACCGCCCAGCCTGCAGCAGGAGCCCCACCAGGGCAGCTCCACCCTCCTGCTGTCTCTCTTGTGAAGGAGGAGGCAGGAAGGGGTCGTTTAAGGGTGTTAATTATTCCTTGTTAGTTTCTTTCAAAAGGAAGTGCTGGTGCAGATGTAGGGCTTGTGTCTGAGCAGACACGAAGCCGCGGTTCTGATCCGTGTTACAGAATCAGAGGCTGGATTGGGTGGAAGGGACTTTAAACATCCAGTCCAACCCTGTCCCTGCAGGGAGCAGGAACATCTGCAGCCAGAGCAGGTTGCTCAGAGCCCCCAACAACCTCCCCTGCAATGGGGACAGGGATGGGGCAGCCACCACCTCTCGGGGCAACCTGGGCCAGGCTCTCACCACCCTCAGAACCAACAAGTTCTCCCTTCTCTCCACTCTCAATCTCCCTCTGGCAGTTCCAACCCATCCCCCTTGTCCTGTCCCCACAGGCCCTGCTCCAAAGTCTGTCCCCATCTTTCTGCCAGGCCCCTTGAAGCCCTGCAAGGCCCCCAGAAGGTCTGCGCGGAGCCTTCTCCTCTCCAAGCTTCAGCCCCCCTCCCGGTGCTGGCCTCACACCGCTGTTTACCACCACTGCAGCGACACGTTTTTGTCAAACCACACGTTTTCCGCCCCAAGGCGCCCTCCCGCCAGCAGCGCCAAGGAAGCGAGAGACACATCTGTGCTCCTGACAGCGAGAACCTCCCTCATCTCCCGTCTCCATCGCCCCGACGGGCCCCACGGACTCACTTGTTGCTCATCATCAGCACCTCCAGCTCCTTGACGTTGTGGACCAGGAACTTCCTGAAGCCCGTGGGCAGCATGTGCTTCGTCTTCTTGTTGCTGCCGTAGCCGATGTTGGGCATCAGGATCTGGCCCTTGAAGCGCCGCCGCACCCTGTTGTCGATCCCTCTCGGCTTGCGCCAGTTGCGCTGGGGAAACGCAGAGAATGTTTAAAGTTTAGCAGTTACAGACAGAGGCCGGTCTGAAAGCCTCTGCTCGGGCCACAGCGGAGCTGCAGCGGATCCACCGCGCCCACCCTGCAGCTCAGCTCGGCACCTCCACGGGCCGCCACGTCCCACCCGAGGGACCTGGCGCGAGGCTTTACCTTGATCTTGACATAGCGATCGGACTGGTGGCGGATGAACTTCTTGGTCCTCTTCTTGACGATCTTGGGCTTGACGAGCGGCCTGAGGGCAGGCATGGTGCCTGGCAGAGAGAGACGGGTGAGCAGGGGCGAGCCGCGGGGACGCAGCCGCTCGCTCCCCGCGACCACAGCGAGATCACGGCGAGATCCCAGCTAGATCCCAGGTCGCTCCCCACGATCGCAGGTGGATCCCCGCGACACGAAGCCGTGTAGCAGACTGTCTTCCCTCGCTGGCCACGCGTGAGGCGGGCGAGGGAATGGGCATGGCCTGCGGTGTCTCTGCCTCCCGCCTCCGAAGCTGGCAGAGCACCGCAGCTCTCCAGATGCGATCCTGGGAGGGACCCCCGGCCCGAGCCCGGACACACCGGCACCCGGCCCGAGCCCNTGCTTCCCGCCGCCCTCAACCGAGCGCTGCTACGGAGCTGCCAGGACCTGCCGACGTCACTTCCGGCGGAGAGCGGAAGGCCCAGCCCTGGCGGCAGGAGCGGGGCGCTGGGAAGGAGTGAGGCGCTGCGGGCTCGGAGCCGCTTCAATTGTTTATTGAACGATTAAACACACAGACGCGGGGCTCAGGCGGGGCCCGGGCTCAGGCGAGGTGCAGCCGCTCGCGGTTCTCCCAGAGCCACGCGTGGTAAATGTTCAGCTTGTGATCGTCCGGCTGCACCTGCGGAGAGAGCGGAGAGAGCAGCGGTGGGAGCCGCCCCCGAGCCGGCCACAGCCCCTCACGGCCGCGGGGCGCCTGGGGGCAGGGGCTGTGTCCTCCTCCTCCCCCTCTGCTCTGCCCCAGTCAGGCCCCTGCTCGGGTCAGTTCTGGGCTCCCCAGTTCTAGAGAGACCAGGAGCTACTGCAGAGAGGCCAGCGGAGGCCGTGGAGATGCTGAGGGCTCTGGAGCGTCTGTGTGCCCGGCCCTGGGGCTGATCAGCTGGGGAAGAGCAGCCTGAGAGGGCCTGGGTACTTACGGGAAGTTACAGAAAGAATCAGAGAATCTGAGGTCGGAAAAGACCCCTGGGATCATCGAGTCCAACCCTCAACCCTACTCTGCAAAGTTCACCCCTAAACCATCTCCCCCAACACCACAGCTAAACACCCTTTAAACACGGCCAGGGATGGGGATTCAACTGCCTCCCTGGGCAGCCTGTTCCAGGAGCTGACTGCTCTTGATGGGAACATTTTTTTCCTACTCTCCAGTCTAACCCTCCCCTGTTGTAGTTTGGAACCATTCCCTCTGGTTCTGTGCCAATTCCCTGTGACCCCAGTAACAAAACAAGGCGACCCAAATCCTCACGTCCAGGCTCTGCCTTGTGAAAGGGCCCCCCTTGCTCAGCAGCAGCCACAACTCCAGTGCCTCATCAACCACCTCAGCAGCAGCTGCTGTGGGGACACCGCCTCCAGCTCAGTCAAACCCAATGTGACCCTGGCAACTCGGCCCACTGCAGGGATAAAAACGGCCATTTTTCTCCAACCCCAGGGAGCCCGTCGGTCCCAGCCCAGCGTTGCCAGAGGCCGGAGCCCAGCGGCAGCGGCGCGGGCGCAGCACCCACCTCCTTCCACTCGTTGACGCAGAAGATGCGGTACGAGTCGTTGCCGTACTTGCCGATGCCGTGCAGCTCGATCGGGTACCGCCACTGCTTGCTCAGGTACTCGCCTGCAAGGCACGGCCGGAGCTCAGCGCCGGGCAAACCCCGGCCCTCGGCTACCGCAACACCCCCCGCTGGCAACACCCCCAGCTGGCAGCGTTTTGGGCTGAAAACACGGGGTTTAGCTATTTCCTGGTGACGAACCGCCAGGGGGTGCGCCTGAAACGCCTCCTGAACAAATCACTGGGGGCGAGTTTTAACCACATCTCTCCTCAGAGCCCGCAGAGGAGTAGGTCTGTTCTCAGTACGGAAAACATCAGAGCTACAGAGCAGCTCAGCCTGGAAGCACCTCGTGGCAGTGACGCGCCGCAGAGCGGAGCAGAGCCGCCTGCCGCAGCGCTGAGGAGCGCAGGACGTCGCGTCGTATCCTGGAAAGCTCTGAACCTTTCTCCGCTCGCAGGAGCGAAGGTCTCGCAGAGCTCTGCGGTTTGCGGGGTCTCGCTCGCAGCGGCTTCGCGCGCATCAGGCCAACGCCTCCCAGAGCTGCACGGAACGAGCCACCGCTGGCACCTGCCCAAGGGGAAGGCAGAGCCACGGAGCAGTTTGAAAACCAGGGCGCTCCCCGCGACAGGCTAACCCGGACCCTCCCACGCTCAGGAAAACCCACCTGAGAACTTGACGATGGTTTTGGCTCTGAGCTCGTAGAGGCCGAGAGGTCTGAGCAGCTCTGCCATCTCCTTCCAGTCTGCATCCCTGGCGATCTCTGGAGAGGGATACCTCCTGAGGAACTCCCAGAGCACCGGGATCGCCATCTTACCTAGCGACAGAAGGCATCGCAGTCAGCTGAGCTGGTGACTCTCGTTTTGTCTGCGCTTGTTCAGAGGCAAGACTGACACGGTAAAGATACGGGTGTCGTTACGCTGACGCGGGTTAACATAATTTGTTTTTTCATTCACGCCACTAGAAGGTGGCAGCTGTTCTGGCCCTGTGACAGCACCCCGACATTTGTATGGCATGAAATCGTGTCCCTCTCTTTACCTGAGGTTTTATTGAGGAATATGGTCGCGATGAGAAGTTTCCACGGGTCATGGAAAAGTGTTTCTTGGACCAGGTTAAAAGGAGAACGTGGAGGAGTCCATTTCCTGAGGGCCTTCCTCCGCGGCGCGCTGGGAGCTGGACACAGAAGCAATGCAAGGAAACGTTTTGGGCAGTAGAGGAGGGATTGACCTATTTCAATGACGATATTTTTTTAGAAAGACTTTTAGAGGCAGATTCATCTCTGTGGGGGCACTGGAGCCACGCAACTCCCATGCAATGTAACCGAGCTGCGGGGGACGGCGCAGCGCCCGCACAGGCTGCGGGACGGGCCGAGGGCACTGGCGAGAGCCCCCAGCTCCGTGTCGCAGCCACGGCCCGAGGGGAGGCCTCCGGGGAACCGCTGCGCTCCTGGGTATGGGCAGAGCGGCAGCCACGGGGACAGGGCAAACACCTCCGCAGCCTGGAGAGACCCTCCCCGGAGCTGCGGTGCCCGGTACCGGCCTGAACGGTCGTTGGCAAGACACCAACTGCCGTGGGTTAAACCGGGACGAGATCGGCGTGGGTGCAGGAGGGTGAGCTCCCTGGCACCAGCTCAGCGCGGCCAGCCCAGAGCTGGAGGGTCTCCACCGCACTGCTCGATCTCAAGCTGTCGTTGTCCTCTCCTCATAAAAAAAAAAGATTTATTTCCCTAGAGTTTTTTACCTTCTTTACTGTGTTTGCTTGAAAAATACGGACTAGTTTTCCTCCTGTCCACTTGGGTTCGTGGGACAGACTCTGCTGTGAAGAAATAACGTATTATTATTAAAAACGAACCATCCAAGTATTCTGCTGTCACGTTTCAAACCCCATTTCCACTTTACATTGCGATGGAAGCAGGAGGATTCCCTGGGGGTGCACGGAATGAAAACGTGCGTCAGGCTCCCCCCAGGATCTCAGCTCTGGGAAAGCCCTTCAGAAGAGCAGCTTTGCCAGTCCCAGGACACCGGCTCAAACCGCAACCAAGGACTAAACGCTGCGCACGCTCCAGTGAGCAAAACAGGCACAGAAAAGGCTCCTTTGGGACTCGAGCCAAGCGAGCGAGCACAGCCAAGGCAGCGACACACCACTGCTGCGCTGCGCTGCCAGGCACCAGCGGAGGCGTTCCAGCTGTGAACATCTTGGTAAAGAAATGAGAGGGATTCGGTGCGGAAGCAGCTCGACCCGAAAGGGAACACAGGGAGCGCGGGGCAGCAGCACCCCAGGCAGAGCGCCAGGCTCACGCTCTGCTCCAAGCCACACACGTACCTGCTGCCACTTTCACTGCCGTGAAGCTCGTCTCGTCCCGCGGCTGCGAGGCGCCAGCGCTGGTGTCAGCGTTGTGCTGACCGTCCTGCTCGCCCGGACTCCCTCGATCCGTCTCTCTCCCCATCTCTGCGCCCTCCTGCCCTGCCGGGCTCCCCGGGTGTTCCTCTGCTGGGGACCTGGGCGTTCTCAGCAGAGCTCTCCCCACGTCCGCAGGCTCCGCGCTCCCGCCGCCCCCGCCCTGGCTGCCAGCGACACACGGGCCTCCCTCTCTGCAGAACCCATCGCCCCGAGTGCCCTCGGGTTCCTGTTTGTTACACGCCCTTCGCTGCCTCTTCTTTTGGCTGTTGAGGTCTCGGTTCCTCTTTTCCGAGCTCTTTCCGCTTTTCTTACTCCGAACACTTTTTCCACCTGCCCCCTTCCTTTCGGTTTTCAAACACTCCTCTGGGTTCACACCTCTTGTGACCAAATCTTCGCTCTCCGGAGCGGACGCAACGTCTTCCAGCAGCTCATTTCCAGTCCGAACGTTTCCAGCTCTATCCTCTGCCCCATTCTGCAAACCGAGGCCTCGACTGCCACAGTTCTCATTCTCCCAGACAGCTCCCGCAGTGCCTGTGCTCGGCCTTTTCACCCTCGAGCAGGTTCTCCGCTGACAGGGAGCTGTAAAATCAAAATCTTCTGCTCTGAGCGTTGTCTCCCCCGTTTTCCGAAAATACTCCAGGAGGGCACGTTTTGAGCGTAGCTTGGTTCCTTCGGGGCTGTGGCACCAAAGAGCAGTGAATCAGGGATGGCTTCCGCAGTACCTTACCCTTCATTTAAAAGACTGCTACAGAATCACAGATTGTTGGGCATTGGAAGGGACCTCGACAGCTCCTCCAGTCCAATCCCCCCATTGCCGCAGCAGGATCACCCAGACCAAGTCCCACAGGAATTCGCCCAGGTGGGTTTGAAACGTCTCCAGAGAAGGAGACTCCACAACCCCCCTGGGCAGCCTGGGCCAGGCTCTGGCACCCTCCCTGCAAACAAGTTCCTCCTCAGATTCCAGTGGCACCTCCTGTGTTCCAGCTCACACCCGTTACCCCTTGTCCTGTCCCTGGTGCCATCGAGCAGAGTCTGGCTCCATCCTCCCGACACTCGCCCTTTCCGTATTTCTAACCAGGACTGAGGTCTCCCCTCAGTGTCCTTTTCTCCCAGCTCCAGAGCCCCAGCTCCCTCAGCCTTTCCCCAGCAGGGAGATGTTCCCCTCCCTTCAGCATCTCTGGGGCTCTGCGCTGGACTCTCTC
>WEIS01007861.1:0-20839 GCA_013389965.1 Todus mexicanus | reverse complement strand
GGGGTGAGAGAACAGGAGGGGGTGCGGGGCAGGGGGGCTGCGGCATCAGGGGTGCCCCTGGTGCGGGATCTGCCCCTGGTGCAGGAGCTGCCCCTAGTGCGGGCTGTGCCCCTGTTGCGGGATCTGCCCCGGGTGCAGGAGCTGCCCCGGGTGCGGGATCTACCCCTGGTGCGGGATCTGCCCAGGTGCGGGATCTGCCCCTGGTTGCTCCTGGTGCGGGCTGTGCCCCGCCCCACGTCGCGGTGTCCTCTGTCCCCGCAGGATCTACGATCTCGCCTTCAAGCCGGACGGGTCGCAGCTGATCATCGCGGCTGGGAACCGGCTGCTGGTAGGGCCGCCGCTCCTGCCCCTTCCCTTGGCAGTGGCCATGGCGCAGAACCCACGGACAGCCCTCCTGTCTCTGCCGGCCCAGCCTCGGCTCCCCCTCTGCCTTGAGGGGTTGCGGCCTTTTAATGTTCCCCCCAAGCTTTAGGCTCCATTTCCAGCAGTGGTGGGATCTAATTCGCTTGTGTCACCTCGTCCTGTCGCACCTCGCCCGCCGGTTTGGATTCCCTTAGCCCGCATGGAGAGATGGATGGAGAGATGGATGGATGGATGGAGGGATGGATGGATGGATGGGTGGATGGGTGGATGGCAGCAATGTAGTTCAGAGCTGCAGGACAGCCAACTTCATTATTCCCAGTTGCCACAAAATGGATATTTGATGATGGTCCTTTCCATTAATTTGTTACGTTTAACACCAAACGTGGGGAGAGAACAGAAACCACTAAACCCAGCTGGCGAAACGAGCTGTTTGGAGTTTCTGGGGGGGAATTATTTGTGTGCGTGTAGTTTTCTTCTCTCATTCTGAGAAGTATTGCGTTAAGGAAAGCTGCTTCTGCGCTTCAGAGCGTTGTATCTTGCAAGGACTGTGCGCTAAGCAAAAAAAACCCACTAAAAAAGGTGTATAATCTTGTTGGCCTTTGGTAATTTTATATCTTAGTCCTCGCTGGAACGTTTTTTTAATGCAGGTTTTTCTGTTTGTACGTTTGTGTTGTGTTGGTTTTCTCTCCCCTCTTCAAACAGGTCTACGATACCTCTGACGGAACCTTGATTCAGCCCTTGAAAGGACACAAGGACACCGTGTACTGCGTGGCGTACGCTAAAGATGGTGACTATCCCTGCGGGTCCCGCGTGCCAAGCGCACGTCTTGCTGCGCTTGCTGCCCGGCGATAAACAGAGAGATCGGGGCGGTTCCGTAACTGGCCTGGACGTGTGCGTGAGGGTGGCGGCTGATCTGGGTCTGCATGGAGGGTTTGAGCTGCCGAACAAAGGCTCCGTGCAGCGGTACCGGGTTTTTACGTGGGAGGCTCCCTGGGGATCCAAGAACTGCCGCCCCGTCTGCTCGGGAGGTTCAGTGGGGAGGAGGCCGACCCCCGAGATCCCTCTCTAGCGCTCCACCTGCCTCTGGCCTTTATTCCCGTAGCTCCTCTATCCCAGAGCTCCCCGATCTTCCTTACACGTCGCCGTGCTCACTGTGGACCTTACTCTGCGTCCAGTTCTTTCCTGGGCTCCGATTCCCGTGCCGAGGGCCCTCGCTGCCTGCGGAGCCAGGGCCCTTCCCCTCAAACACTGCCCGTTGAGCTGGAGGGGCGCCTGTGCAAACGCGCTGGTTTTCCCGGGGCTCCGTTCACGTGAATCTCCGGTGCTGGCAGCGCGGCTCGCTTGCGTTGCTGGAGCTTGAGCGAGGCCGGCGCTGTGGGAACGACCAGGGAGCGCCATCGGAGCTTCACGTGGTTGGAGGGGCGCGGTCGGTCGCGTCAGGGCGCTGCAGTGTCAGGCCCTTCGGTGCTTGAGCCTCGTCAGGTTCAAGAACTTCCTTCTCTGTCTGCGGCTGAGTATTTGGAGTGGAAGTGATTCCTCTGCGTGTGGGATTAAACCGATGCTTTAATTCCCAGGCAAACGTTTCGCGTCTGGCTCGGCTGATAAAAGTGTGATAATTTGGACTTCAAAGTTAGAAGGGATTCTGAAATACACGTAAGTGGCGCCTTTCGATTCCGTGGCTCTCTAAAGCAGCTTTGATTGCGCCAAAGGGCGCGGGCCGTGGGATTTGGGGGACGGAGGTCAGGGAAGATGCCGGCAGTAATAGAGAGGGAAGAGGAGAAGAACAGTCGAAGTGTCTGAGGGAGGCAGGGGAGCAATTAAAGGCGTGAAAGGGTGGGAAGTGTAGATAAGCCTCTGCGTTTAGAGGGCTGGCAGAGAACGGGGAAAACTCCATAAATCGAAACACGATGAAGCAGGATATGGCTCTGGGTTTGTATAATAACCAGTCCCGTTCTGGGTCACAGACCAAATTAGAGACGAGGTTTGGTAACAGACACAAATGTGCTTGTTTTAGAATTTGGGTAGAACCTTTAATCCTGTTTCACGAGCCGCCGTCTGTGTACTTTCCTAGATAATCTCGATGAAATCCAGCAAATCCCGCCACTTAGAGACACTTTTTTGTAAGGTTTATTACCGCTTAAGTTTACAGTAATTGCAGATTAATTTGATGTAATATAAACTGATCAAATTATTTGTGGCATCTGGTAAACCTTTCGGCGATCTCGCTGGAAGTCAGAAAAGGGGGCGGTTAAGAGTGATTTATTGAAATGTGATTGTAACTTCATTCCAGGCATAATGACTCTATCCAGTGTGTTTCGTACAACCCTCTCACCCACCAGCTGGCGTCCTGCTCTTCCAGTGATTTCGGTAAGTCGTCCTCCTCTGGTGTTCCCATCGAGCCAGCAAATCCTGTTGAAGTTCTGTAGCGAGGCTGCCCGCGGACAGGCGCAGTTCTTTGTGTCTGTAAGAGATGAGACACGAAGCTACCTGAAGTCGGGTAGCGGTAGGTACTTATTTGAAATGTCACCTAAACTCCGCTGGAAAGGAGCATTTCGTGAGGTGCCACGGGGCGAAAGGTACTACTCTGGTACTGTGGGGTTTTTTTGCAGAGACACCCTCTGTTTTATTGGGATTTGTTTTTTCCCACTTACGGATAAACAACATGTATTTAAATAAATACCCTCCTAGCAGTGGATGAGGCGTTGGTCCCTCTGAAGCCCCAGCTGAGTTTTCTGACAATACTGGTTTCTGATCTGAGCGCTGGCCGACGCTCACTTGTCGTTCACTTTGGCTTTGTTTGCTTCACTCAAGGCTTGTGGTCTCCCGAGCAGAAGTCGGTGTCTAAGCATAAAACCAGCAGTAAGATAACCTGCTGTAGGTAAGTGTTAAGGGTCGCCTGTGTCGTTGCAGTTAGCTCCAGCACAAAACCATTTCTCTCTCCCTCCATCCAGCCGCCTTGTGCAGTAACAGTAAAATGAGGAGACGTTGCCATGATGGGGAGCCCGGAGCCAGGGTGCGTTAGTTTGTGTAAAGTCACCCATCTAACTGCAGCAGAAACAAGAACGAGCCAGGTCTCCTCTGTCCCGCGTCAGTCGGTTTTATCTGATCAGTGTTCTAAATGTGGCTTTAAAACAGTCTGGTCTGCTGCCAGCGCTCCCATCCCCAAAAGCATATCTGTTACTTAGCACATGTTAGAAGTATCGCAAGCAGATGATAGCTTTAATTTTTTTACATGTTTTTTTAATCTCTACTTTTTTTTTTTTTTATTTCTCTGTATATTATAAAATATTCTTGCTGCCGTGCGTGCTGTTGCCATAAATGTGGATTTAGATGCATAAACAAACTGTAGAATTACTGGCTACCTCCCAGAACTCCCTCTGAGAAGTACATTTCAATCTATCATCCCTGTCTGAGTTGCTGTACCATCCTACCTTCCTGCTGCTTGTTTTCGGTACTTTGCTCCTCAGTATGTGTGTGTTTTATCAGCTGGACCAATGACGGCCAGTACCTCGCCTTGGGGATGTTCAACGGCGTTGTCAGCATAAGGAATAAAAACGGTGACGAGAAAGTTAGAATAGAGCGTCCCGGGGGGACTTCATCTCCGATATGGTCAATTTGCTGGAATCCGTCCAGGTAAATAATTTCATCCTTGGGGTATTTTTTTTTCTCCATACTGAATAGCTAATCCTTGGCTTATTGATTGCGGAAAGGCCTGACTTTTATCCATCCTGAAACAGATTAATGGCGTGCACATTACCTTCTTATAAGTAATTATGTGTTGGGGCTTTGGCTTTGCTGCCAGTCTTTAATGCAGAAACTGGGAACAAGTTCCACCTAGAATCATACATAGAGTCATTTAGGTTGGGCCACCTTCCAGATCATCGAGTCCACCCGATCCCCCAGCCCTGCCAGGGCACCACTGCCCCGTGTCCCTCAGCACCACATCTCCACGGCTTGGAAACCCCTCCAGGGATCAGGGGGACTCCACCCCTGCCCTGGGCAGCCTGGGACACGCCTGGGCAACCCTTGACACTGGGCAAGAAATTGTTCCTCAGCTCCAACCTCAACCTCCCCTGGCTGGGGCAACTTGAGGCCGGTTCCTCTTGTTCTGGCGCTTGTTCCTTGGCAGCAGAGCCCGACCCCCCCTGGCTCCAAGCTCCTGAATGAACTGGAGGGAGTTGTGGAGAGCCAGAAGGTCTCCCCTGAGCCTCCTTTGCTCCAGGCTCAACACCCCCAGGTCCCTCAGCCGCTCCTCCCCAGCCTCCTGCTCTAGCCCCTTGCCCAGCTCCGTTGCCCTTCTCTGGCCACGCTCCAGCCCCTCCAGGTCCTGCTGGGAGGGAGGGGCCCAAAGCTGAGCCCAGGATTCCAGGGGCGGCCCCACCAGATCTCAGGAAATGTTTCTTTTTGTCTTTTGTATTGTTTGGGGTTTGGGTTTTTTTCCACTTCAGTTCAGAGGGAATATTGTCCCGAAGAACAGGAATAAACAGCAGCAATTGTTTGTTTATTGTAGCAATTGCAGTAAGTGGGCGAGTTTTGGGAGTAGATCAGGCAAGCAAGAGGAGTCAGTTCCCTGCTCTTTAGAGGAGGTGCCAGTGCTGAGGCCCAGGCATGGCAGCAGGCACTGTAGTCAGGCAGAAGACTGTGAGGAAATCTATAGAGGTCTCTTCAACATGTGAGTGAAATTTCAAAGGAACTTAGGTATCTGTGTTACCTAGAACAGCAGGTTACAAAAAGGACCAAGAACAGAGAGTGTTCCGCAGGGCGTGGAATGAGGTATTCTAAAGTTAGGGGATTCTAGAGGAGCAGTTGCCTGTGCGGCCTTATTTATTTTGTGCATTCGTTACGAGATAGTTCTTCAGCGTGTGACTACACGCTGCTCTTCCCCACAGGGCACACACCCTGCGCTGAGCAAAGGCAGGGTGCCTGCCGAACAGCCGGGTTTTCACTGGGGTTTCTGTCCATTCCCTTCTTGTTCAGCTCACGGCTAGAGGTGTTATTTGCAGCGGAACGTTCAAGGCACCAGCTCCCTTCTCGCTAGGCCAGAAGCTGCGGGGAAGGTGACTCTCCTGTTTTGCTCCAAGCCGAACAGACCACGTCAGAGCGCCACGGTTAACGAACTCGAGGCCTGAAACCTTTCCTCAGTCTGCTCCCGGTCTCACACAAACCATTTTTAGGGCTTTTCCTGCCTTCCGCTGATAATTGCAGTTCGCTCTCGCGGAGCTGCGTTGTCTTTGATGTTGCGATGGCTTCGTAGGGCTGTAGGGAGACCAGAATCCAGACCAGAATCCAGGCCCAGTTACCTTCGCTGCTCGTGTCGCTGCATCGAGCCTTGCGGTCAGTCCTGCAAAGGAGACCGACGTCTCTTTTGGTGTCCCCGAGCTGTCTTCTCAGTTTTGAATGACAAGGTGTATCTGCTGTCCGTTCAATCTGTGGCTTTTTAAAGAGTAATATGAAGTTAATTCTGCTGTGGTATGACTTGGCTCTCTTGCTCTAGGAAATCTGTTAATGAATTGCTGTGGAATTACTACCTTTTTTTGTTTGTTTTGTTTTGTTAGAGATGAACGCAATGATATTTTAGCTGTGGCAGACTGGGGTCAGAAACTTTCCTTTTACCAGCTTAGTGGCAAACAGGTATGTTTCAGAAAGTGCGTTTGAGAGTGGCAGGGTGTTCTGATTCTGGTCGATGTCTGCTTTATGAGCTACGCGAGCCGCTTTTTGTTCTCCCACCCCTTTATGAGTCTGCTTTTTTTAACTACCTTTGCCGTCAGCTCTCGTTTCTCCCATGGCAACTCAGCTGCTCTCTTACAATTCTTGCATTAAAGCCCTCACAACTGTGCTGATTTCTGTGCCCTGGTTTGCTGGTCTGGAGAGGACACCGTTGTACTTTTTTCAACTGCTTAAAGGGGCTTTTGTGAGTTGTTCACGTTCTGAGAGGACTGGTTTGGGACTGGAGTGATTCTCGGATGTCTTTGGGAATCTTACTATAGCCGGTGGTCCTGGGGTATTGAAGGTTGTGCATGGCTGGAGCGATGAGGGGAGTGGTATCAGTGAGGGCACTTGGTGCCTCGGGAAAACGGGAAATGATCCTTCTGTTAATTTCAGGGTTTTTTTTCTCCCTTGTAGATAGGGAAGGACAGAACGCTCAATTTTGATCCTTGCTGCGTTAGCTATTTTACTAAAGGAGAGTATATTTTACTGGGAGGTTCAGATAAGCAAGTCTCCCTCTTCACGAAGGACGGCGTGCGTCTCGGTACCATAGGAGAGCAGAGCAGCTGGGTGTGGACATGCAAAGTGAAACCAGACTCCAACTATGTGGTGAGTAGGAGCGTTTCTCTGACCTTTTCACAGACAATTTGTCATATGAGGCAAGACCATAAGTTTCAAACTCCGTTGCTAAGTCTAAATATTCCTACTGAGGCAGCAGAACGTAGGCAGCGTGTAGTGAGGTCCTAAAACTGCCACCGAAATTAAAATTATCCTGCAGAAGTAAAACTTTGGCTGTCAGAAGGCTGCAAATGAACGTAGCGTCTATTTTCAGATGGTAAGGCATTTTCTGCTTTTGGATTAAAAAAGAGGAGGGAAAAGAAATAAAAATGGCAGCTAATAACTTCCAGGTAGACCAGATCTAGTTCCATTGTGGGGAGGAAGAGTTCAGATCTGTTTGAGTTTTCAGCTTTACCGCTTGTGGGAAATGCCCATGAGGCAACTGTTAGGCGCAAACGCTGCGCTCTGCGTCATTGTGCAAATGTGAAGAGATACACAGCAAATTTGAAAACAAACAAACACAGCCCCCCTAAAAAAAACCCCAACCAACCAACCCCCAAATCACCATCAAAATAAACCCACGCCGAGCCCCACCCACCAAGCGCCGTGGTCTGTTGAGATCAGTCCTCATTTTGCATCGCGCTTTTGCCACTGTTTCAGTACGAGTAGGCTGTAATTGGTACCAATCTGCACGTTGTGCAGGGAAGAAGAGCGTAATAACCATGTAAATACTGCACACTTTGCCAGTTCTCACCTACACGTACCAATTAACTAAAGCCGCTCTCTTTGTGCGCAGGCAGTAGGATGCCAGGACGGAACAATATCCTTCTATCAGTTGATTTTCAGCACTGTGCACGGCCTTTACAAAGATCGCTATGCCTACAGAGACAGCATGACTGATGTTATTGTCCAGCACCTCATCACCGAACAGAAAGGTAATTTCGCACTTACAGTCAGGCCAAAGCTTCACTCTCACTCTGCTTTGGTTTTTTGTTTTGTTTTTTTCAATTAATAACCATCAGAGCCCTTGGAATATGTACTGCATGCCCAGCACCAGTCGGGCTGTTGTGGCTTTGCAGAGTGAGAGTGCTAACTTGGATTCTGGAGGATCAGCGCTGACAAGCTTAGCGAAAGATGTGGGGATTTGAAAGGACACTGGGAGGGGCAGAGGCTTTTAAGATAAGGTTTTAATCTCTGCAAAGGAGGTAAAAATACTGTACATCATGCGTAGCTTTTGTTTTGTTCTTACTTGCAGCCTCAAGGATTTGTGCTGATTTTGTTTCTTCGTATCTATTCGCTTTTTATGGCAAGGAATCAATGTGTTGCTCCAGAACGTGGTGTTGACAAATAATAGAGGGTGGTAAATTGTGGTGAAAATAGTAGATTACACGGGTGGAGAACAGCTAATGTGTCCGAGCAGGAATCTGCTTTAAATTTCAGAGGTGCTTTAGAAAGAATCACTTCTAGTGTATTAGTCAGCTTTCTGATTTCTGTATCCGCTGATCCCGTCTCAGTCTGTACTGAATTGGTTTTGTGTTTCTTCTCTCTAGTCAGAATAAAAGGCAGAGAGCTTGTAAAGAAAATAGCAATCTACAAGAACAGGTTAGCAATCCAGATGCCAGAGAAGATCTTGATTTACGAGTTGTACTCGGATGATTCCTCAGATATGTATTACCGGGTGAAGGAGAAGATAGCAAAAAAATTTGAGTGCAACTTGCTGGTTGTGTGTTCAGATCACATTATTCTGTGCCAGGTATGTACCTTAACATCTAGAGTAGTCTTGGGGTGCGTTCAGAGGTGAAGGCAGCTGCCCAGATAGCTGCAGGAGAAGGTTGTGCTGTGTAATCTCTCACGGTGTTTCCCCTGGGTACGGTGCAGCGCTGACGCACTGCTGAGCACTAGCTGAGGCTCAGTGTCGCTAAAACAGGCTCTGGAGGGATGTGATGAGTGAGCATATAATGCAGGGGGGCTTTGGGGTGGGGATGGTGGTGGGGTTTTGGTTTTGTGGTTCTGTTCGCAACATTGGAAAACCTTCAAGAATTGCCCCTGTCAGATTGATTGTTTGACTGTATGATTTTTATATGCAGGAGCAGGCACACGTGCTAGTACAGGTCTAGACGTAGCACATCGGAGACACAGGGTTAAATCTTTGCCTCCATGCAGTATTTAGGGTGTTGTTCTGTCTTTAGGAGAAAAGATTGCAGTGCCTCTCCTTTAGTGGCGTTAAAGAACGAGAATGGCTGATGGAATCTCTTATTCGTTACATTAAAGTCATCGGAGGACCTCCAGGAAGAGAAGGCCTCTTAGTTGGTCTAAAGAACGGTCAGGTAACACGGAATGTCTCGTCTGTGTCTTTTCACTGCAAATAAAATCTGTTCTGTGCTCTTAGGGGGAGTCCTTAGGAGCAGCACACTCTTGTGCATCCTAGAATTTTATTTGATTGTGGTTAAAAACTAATTACCTCTATTGTTCACATTCTCTGGCTGCAAAATTCATACAGATGTGTTTAGCTTTGTCTAAAGTCCTGGGGTTGTTCGGAATAACTGACAAAAATGGAGCTCTTGGTGAACTGAGAGAGCATTTCTCTTCAGCGGGGTTGGTGTGTGTGTGCATACACTGTCCTGATGATTGCTTGTGAAGGGGTGGCCATTCCAGAGCTGGAAGGGCTGCTCTAGAGGTGACTTGGCTGTTTCACGAGCCAGTCAGCAGCCGAAAGTGTCAAACTGGAGGTTTTGATAACAGAGATATATCAGAGGTACTGTCACAGAGAACAGGAATAGAGAGTAAGTTCAGGTCCTTTGTGTCTTCTCTATCTGCACTACACACTCTCATAGTACTCGTATTATGTTAATTACATTACATTAATGTAATTACATCACATGGTGTTAATGTAACTGTTTAACTCATGGAGCATTATCAACTACAGGATGTAGAGCATATGATGTATTTGTGCAGGCTTGCAACCTGGAGTGTGTTGGGGAAACAAGTCTTTTCAGGATGCCTCAAGCCGAAAGCATTTCCTTAACTTTAACGCAAAATTTACCTCTGAAAAAACCTACAGTTTCACACTTCAAACAGCGTTAAAGTTTGTACCTGCTATACGATTTCTAGTTTTAGTAACAAAACCAGACAGGCTGACTGTGGTTTCCAACGTGTCTAGATTCTGAAGATCTTTGTAGATAATGTCTTCGCCATCGTGCTGCTGAAGCAATCCACGGCCGTGCGCTGTCTGGATATGAGCGCATCCCGAAACAAGCTGGCGGTGGTTGATGAGAACGATACCTGCCTGGTGTATGACATTCATACCAAAGAGTTGTTGTTTCAGGTAAAATTCTATTTTATTGTATTTTAAAAAAGGGCGAGGGGGCAGGAAGTGATTCGAAACACAGAACGTGCCAAAAGTGTTGCTGGGCAGAAATTCCTATAGCTGTTAATCGCATTTTGTAGGATTTAATTGTGATCTATTCCTCTATCTAAACTACCCTTTTAGAGACGGTAGAGAAGGAATTAGAAGACAGGAGATATATGTGAGCAACAGCTGAATAAAGAGCGCTTTAACACGTGACCTTTTCAGTTAAATTTAGAGCTCTGTCCTGGTTCCCTTTGAGGCATTACAGTTAATGAGCATTTTGGCTTTATCGTTACCGCCAACAGAATTAAAGCCTAAATTTCTTCCTTCATCGTGTATTCCCAGCCTATAAAATGAATTATGATAATTCTCTCCACTGGCAGTTTAGCCAGTCACTCTAAGGGTTCACTCGTTAGTGGTGAGGAAACTTTTTCAGACAACACTGGGTAGAAAGCGGGAAGTGCTGGAGAGGTGGAGTCTGTAACTTGCTTTTTGCAACAGGCAGAAGATTAAATGTGCTCGCTAACTAACAGTGTATTTCTGTGGCATTTTGTATTAATGTCCTGCAGTTTGATGGTACAGATCATTAGTAAATGCTGAACAATTACAGTTGGTCATTAATGTGTAAAACATATCCCTGTAAATCTGTTTAGGAATATACTTGGCTTTATAAAATCACAGATGTAAACAATAAGTGTGTGCGTGCGCACCCGGGCTACAACAGGTGAGATGTTCTAGCTGAAGGATGTGTATCTCTCGGGAAAGAAGGTGTGATTGCGTCTGTTGTAATCATCGGTTCTTTTGCTCGTTAGGAACCCAATGCTAATAGCGTGGCTTGGAATACACAGTGTGAGGATATGCTTTGCTTTTCTGGAGGGGGTTACCTCAATATCAAAGCTAGCAACTTCCCCGTCCATCAGCAAAAACTTCAAGGCTTTGTTGTGGGTTACAACGGCTCTAAGATCTTCTGTCTTCACGTTTTTTCTATGTCAGCTGTTGAAGTTCCGCAGGTAATCCTTTAATCTCATTAAGTGACGCTTTACATTTCATAAACATCAATGTTTAAGAAGTGAAGAAGCTTTTCTGAGATTCGCTCGTATTCCATTACCAACATGATTGCAGCTCACACTCTCTTCATCGTTATTTAAGTCGTATTGCATGATCTGTTTTATCTGACGTTAATTAAGCTACCTTCCTTGTTCTGGTTTGTGATTCTCCCTCACAAATGCACGTAGTCCAAAAGCAGAGATGAGGATGCAGTGCGGGTGTTACCTCTTCCTGTAGTTGTACTATAGTCTGTGTACCTTTTCTCAAGCTGTCACTTCATTTTTCTCGTGAGTACATCAAACACTGTCTTGCTGTTGCTTCATCTAGATGTGTTTAGGCAATATTGAAGCTGTATATTTTCGTCTGAACGTTCAGTACATATGTAGTCTTTATAATCTAAATTTAGAGATTGCTTTCCACAAAATGCTACTTTCTGTGTTAGGAGAAGCAGTGGAAGAGTCTATAATGGTATAAGGCACAAAACAAAAACAGGGAAAAAAAAGATTCTCACTAACGCACCCAGGCATGGGCAGGATTTGAAGCTGAATCAGTGATGAAGGACAAAGTGCCATGTGCTTTTATCAACCTCTGGATGCCCGTTAGAGGCCTCTCCATGTTCCTCGAGGTGCTGTACAGATCCATACTCCAGCTCTGGGTTGTCCATCGCGGTGCCAGCCGTGCGATGGCCCACCCTGTCGCTCCCTGTCTGCCTTTGTTGTGCTGTAGGCACCAGTACACCACAAAATGATTGTGAAGTGTCACAGAGGCAGCTTTTCCAAAGCTACGCTTTTGGAGGGAGGGAGAACCAAAAGGTATACCGTTTTCAGACAAATCCACCTGCACACTGTCCTTGATGGCAAACCCAGGGTTCCGGGTAATCTCGCTGCAGGGCTCCCTGTTGGCTTAGCGGGTTCAAGCTGTAGCTGCAGCCCCTGAGCCTCAGCCTGTCTCGCTCAGCCTGCGGTTGACAGTTCTCTCCTTGATTCGCTTTTAGGGCTGCTCCTTGAGGTCAGTGTCTTTTGGGCTTAATGGCCACAGTCTTAGTAAAACGACTTTGTCGTCAGGCTTGGCACAGAGGAGCGACTTCCTCACGACAGCTCTTCCTGCTGTGTTGGAGTATTTCCAGGGATGCTTCTCCACCAGGCTACCGTGCCCCTCTCCGTGCCTTTGAGAACAAACTGCCCCCTCCTTTGTCCTGCTTCCATGGGATTGAAAAAACCCCAAACTCCCTGGCTCATCGTGTGTCATACAGTGCTCGGAAGAATTCACATTCTTAACATTCCTAATACGTTAGGAGTGGAAGATATCAAGATGGACGAGTTTGGCATATAATTAACCCCGCTTGTCTAAAGATACAATAATAATCACCCCAGAATGTTGTTCTGTCTGTGATACAAACCCCACACATTTATTGTCTGTGGACTTGTAATGGTTATGATTAGAAAATTTTTTTCCCAATGTATATAGAGAATTTCATCAGTGCACCTGAGCATTATGCTTTCTGATATGCTTTTTCACTGGTAATCCTCAGTCTGCACCTATGTATCAATATCTGGAGCGAAAAATGTTTAAAGAAGCCTATCAAATTGCGTGTTTGGGAGTAACTGATGCTGACTGGAGAGAGCTGGCCATGGAAGCCTTAGAAGGGCTGGAGTTTGAAACCGCTAAAAAGGTAAAGCGCTTATTTACTTATTTAGCAGGAAGCTTGGTTTATGTTTTATATATATATATATATAGTGTGTGTGTGTAATGCACGCGTTATGGCTGGAATACAAAGTGGTGCTCCTGGCTTATTCCACATAACAAAGAAAGTGTTGGTTTGTTATTTACTCGGGATCTTGAGGTTTTAAACGGAAGCTTAATTTATCTCTAGACAAAAGATGTGCTCTAAATCAAAGTGTTAAATGCAGAGAAAATGGTTTCTTTCATCCGCTGGAGAACGCACTAAATAATTTGAGGGAAATGGAACTAGAAGGTTGTTCGGTGGTGCTGACCACGCGGTGGCAGCAAAGAATGCCTCAGCTGGCTGCTTTCCTCCTTCGCAGTCCTATAAACTTGGCTCCTTTCTTTCCCCCCTGAGTATTTAATAAAACCTCAGCTCAACGTGGAGGTTTCACATCCTTTGTGTCTGCACATGAATGTTCTTTGAAGGCAATAGTGACGCGATGTCATCGCTGTCATCGTTTTCTATCTGGAATGCCGTGTTTTGGGAGTGGTCTGTAAATGGGCACATACAGAAGGGCAGAGTTTTCTCCCGCATAAAGGACATCCCTGATTTCTTTCACCACCTTTTCTCAAAGAAGAGAGAACGAACTGAGTTCAATGTCATGAATATTGTATGAAAGAGAAAACATTCTAAAAATACGCCGGGAATGGCCTGTAACGATAGGCATCTTTTAATAACAGGATTTTTTAAAAAAGAAATTAAATGCTTTATTTTTCTGCTTTTCGTAAGTGGAGGCTTCAGAATAATTCCAGTTTCATGGATGGCTTTATGCAAATCGATATTCTTAAAAAGAAGTTTTCAGTGCCTCCTTGGAATTTTAAAGTAGTGCCCTCTTAGAATTAGAGCGGATTAATTTGAACAAAAGCAGCTTCTTGACATTAAAGGCTCTCATAGTTCCTAGTCCGATCTGGTGTAAGCAGAATATTCTGTGCCCTCTTAAGCACTAGTTTGGTTAGAAGTCTTGAACGTGTGGTCTAAAGAGTTAAATTTCTATTTTTTGGTGCATGTCAAGAATAAGCGCTAAGCTGCTGTAACTTGCATGTGACTTTGCCACTTGAGACTTTGGCTTGCCCATTTATCTCCATTTGCAAAAGATATTACACTGTCTTGCAGGCTTTTATCTTATCGTCTTCTCACTTCCTTTCCTCTCCCTGAGCTACTTCCCTGCTGCATTTTCAGACTGGTATGAAAACTATAAGCGCAGGCAGCGTGCTTCGGCAGCGCGGTCCTCGGCGTGTCCTGCCTTGTAATACTCTCCTCAAATTTCCTCCTCCGTTATCGAAACAGAAAAGTTATAAAGGATGTGATATTTTAAATGGTATTTAGTATTCCTCAGGGGGCTGACACACACTCACCTTCTAGCCCCTGACTTTGCTGTTTATTTCCAGCGATGAGCTGTTTGGATCGTACCCGCGTCTCACTCGCTGTCAGGCCTCGGGGTCGCAGCTGCAGTTGGAGCCGCTGGGTTAGGGACTGCACAAACCCAAACCCCAGCCCGTCTCTGTCTGTCCTGACTGCGGGAAGGCAGCCTTGCTTATACCGAACAATGTGTAGATTTGCCTGGCTCCCAAAAGTTAATTCCTTTTATTTATATTTTGTTTGGTTTTTTCTTCTCAATAGGCGTTTACCAGGGTACGAGACCTTCGGTATTTGGAATTGATCAGCAGCATAGAGGTAAGGGAGTGCTAAAGGCGGTGTGTTTTCTTACACTCAGCACTGCGCCGAAATCAGCGCATTCTGGTTTGGAGGGACTTTGCTTGGATAGTGCTTCTGACTGTTGGAGGTGTATTTAGGGTGAAAAATCCTGATTAGTGGAGGCAGTTCAAATTCTGGTCACACGACTGAAACTTCATGGGGGAAAAGTAACATGGATGTGGGACAAGAAGAACTTCTGAAACTGTCTTCAGGAAAACTGGAATAACGTTCAATATTGAATTAATAATTGGTAGAATACTACTGTGCTCAGAAAGCTTAGTGCAGAATATTTTATAAACATGAGTTAATTAAGCCTTTCCTTACCCCCTGGAGGTAGGTAATTACTATTATCTCCTCTTTGCAGAGCCAGAAACAGGCCCAGAGAAATAAAATGACAAATTCAGGGTCTTATGACAAGTCTATGACAACTGGAAATAGAATTTGGGATTCCGCGCTTCCATACTGTGCTCTAATCACTCATTCTTTTCACACTGCTTGATAGAATTTCACTAGACAATAACGAGCACATGGAAAGACATGGTATCACCCTTGTCCCTCTACAAAGGCTGCGTGATAAATGCTTCACTAAAAGATCTGTGGTGAGATGGCATAACGGGGATTGCTCTTTCTCATGCTGGTTAGAGTTACACCATCTCTGGAAGAAAACATTCCTGTCTTCCATTTCTGCAGAGCTGTCCTGGTTCTGTCAAGGTACCAGCTGGTGGCAGTTAACTTCTCTTGGTCTCCAACGCAGGACAAAGTTCCCCGTTATGAGCCCTTCGTGTTGTTCGGGATTTTCACCTTTAGAGGGTAGATAGGCAGATGAGAGCATCCTCTCCCCGCACCTTTCTTTTCCACACGTACTCCTCCGGATTGCATCTATTGAGGATGTTCTGGAATTGTCACGTTATGTTCTGTGTAATGAGAAAGGTTCCCTTTGCAAAGAGGCGTCAGCTTGCTTCCAGGCTTTTTGACACTGCTTCTCCTGCGGTGAGAGCTGTACGCCGCTGCTCACGGCTGCTTGTGGGGTACGGACTCCTCGTGCAGCCCGCGAGGGTGCAGCTGAGCACGCGTGTGCCGTTAATGTGCCAGTTTTCTCTCAGTAATGACACATTTTGTTTCTAATTGATGACAGCAGGAAACCTAACTGCCAGATCTCTGTATCAGGCAAGATTCTGCAAAGTCTTTCAAAAAATGGTGTAACAACTCCTCTGATTATTCTTTCAATCAAGCATCTCTAAAGGGAGCTTTCAACACCAGTTCCACATCAGCCTGGCCCATAAATGTGACCGAAGAAGTGGTGGCCAGGTCCCCTTTGGCAGTAGGGAATGGAATTCCTGTGCTCGTGGAATGCTTTCCCCCTTCCATGCAGTTTTCCTTAAACTGATTTCCGTATGAGGTGGGCTAATAGTCGTGATAATTTTATCCAAGGCAGGGTGTAGTGTGTTTCCAAGATACGGGATAAAACATAGGCTTTAAAACACACGCACGTGCAGTTCCGATGAGCAGGAGAGAGCGTGCCAGCGGGACCCTGCCTGCCTCCGTGCGCAGCTCCGGCACCCGGGCACGGTGCTGGTGGCTCTGGGTCCTGTTTAGAGGCAGCTTAACGTACTCTCTGGAGCTGCTTGTTGCCAGCGATTGTTTTCATGTTTGCGATCCCGCCGCAGATACTGTTCATTTATCCGAATTACGTGCTAGTGACTTTCTGCAGGAGAAAATAAGGAGCCCATGAAATGCCTTTTTTAAAATAGCGCGGAATAATGATAGCGTGTGTTCATTTTCCTGTGTGGAATCAAGAGAAGTGATTTTTCTCATCGCTTTGGTTTGTATAGTGACATTTAATTTTTGCTCTTCCTAATTTTAATTAAGAAGGGATTTAATCCTTTAATTATAAATTCACCAGAAACGTAGGAGAGGCATAATCGCGGTCTCCTGTTACAGGTTTTTATTACAGTTAAAATCTAAGCCTGAATATCTGATTTTTCAATGGCTATTTCTCACCCAGGTCTTGATCTTCTAGAATATTCTCTCTTGTTGCCTCTTCCAGGAGCGAAAGAAGCATGGGGAGAACAACACTGAACTGTTCCTAGCAGATGTTTACGCCTACCAGGGAAAATTCCACGAGGCAGCAAAGTTGTACAAAAAGAGCGGACATGAAAACCTGGCTCTCGACATGTACTCTGATTTACGCATGTTCGACTATGCTAAGGTAAGAGTTCGCAGCTGGATAGTTGAATATTGGCGTACCTGTAGCTGTTTTCAAAGTGTCACCCTGCGAAAGGACGGGATGAAACGCAGGCTTTGAATTCCGACTTTATTTTCGCTATTAATTGGCTGAAGTTCGTTTGGCTCGTAATGGGGGCAGTGGCCATCTTCTGGATGTCGCAGTGGGGGCAGTGACCATCTTCTGGATGTCACGGTGGCCCTTCCCTTCAGAGGCTGCTGCTGAGCGGGCAGGTTGGGCTTTGCATATTCTCAAACGTGGCCGTGGAATTGGCGGCTTTTCAGTGGATGTTTTTTTTAATGTTGGACACCACCAAAGGCGACCCTTTGCTGTGATTAGATGGTATGATCCATAGTAATTTTCTTTTTTAAACAACTGAAAAATTACAGCTTGTGTCTGTTTCTTCCACATGATCTTGCTCAAGAGCCCCTTTTTTTTTTGTTTGTTTTCCGAAGATGCTAAGGTAGTGCACCCACAGAGGGGAGGCGAGTGCACTGCGCATTTAATTCCCTTCCGTATGACAATAAAAATGCTTTTACTTCAGAGTTCGAACTTACGTAGGTACATTAGGTCTATGGTGGTGTATTTCATGAAGTATATAATACACTAACCATGTATATTGTTGTTTGCCAGGGAATTTTCTTCCAAAATTCAGTGTCTTGGCTTTTTAATTTTTTTTTTAAAGAGGTCTGTTTCCATGTAGAAATAAATTGGATATGTAAAGAGCGATGTTTTTATATGGCGATAAGAAAGCATTACTTGGCTTTTAAGTCTTCTGTGGCGTTTTCTTATCAAAATCCCCAAGAATGCATGTGCTGCTCAGTCTCCTTCGTCACTCATCAGAGCCTTATTCTGACCAGTACGGGACAAAGACTTTACCATGACATGCATATGAAGTGTTTTAGTGCAGATCCCACAAACTGTGCTACAAAGAGAGCTTTTTCTTCCAAGAGCTTAATATAAATACTTCAGGGCTTTGCTGATGTAAGTCTGACTTCCACTATTTTTGGCTGATGAGTCTTTGTTAGCTTCAGTGTTTTGGCTGCTCTTGAACATAAATGTAATTCATAGATGAAAATTTTCCCATAAGTCTTCTTCAGAATCTTTTAATTCTTGGCTGTAGTCGTGCCTATATTTAACTAGCAGAGAGCAGAAGGTCTTGTGTCTCCTGTCCTTGAGAGTAACGCCAGGCAGAGGGAATTAAAGGTACTTGATAGCGTATGAAGGAAGCTTCTTGTGCGGGGAGTGCTCAGGACATGAGGAATACATAGAAGGCCCTTGTTTGCCAGTTATTTTTCCAAGGAGTGATACGTGGGGGGTAGGGAGTGTTGTTGTGTTGGTGGTGGTTGTTTTTTAACGCTGCCAGAGTTATGCAAGGGGACCCTTACGGAGCCCGATTGCTTGTGTTTGTGCAGGGCTTTGATGAGCTCTGGCCGCAGCATCCAGGCTGGAGGCCGATGTCAGGAGGTCCTTTGATATCTGGTGATAGGCTCGTTATCGCAGGACCAGATCAGCAATTACTGAGAACTCACAAAAGCCTCTTCATGCTGTGAGAAGCTCAGCTTTTGATTTTGGACTTACTTTGGTGACCGAAGCTGGAAAACAAGTCGTGTCGAAGACGCTGTTCAACTTGGTTCTTCCGTTCCAGTTTTTGGTATTCAGAGATGATTGTGACATCTGTACGGCTGCTCGCCTGGGTCAGGGAGATGTTGCAGTGGGTAATGCCAGAGCGAAATCCTACATGGAGCTCGCTTCAGAACTGACAGAGCTGGGGAATAGTTCTGTGCCCAGTGCCTGGCTGCATCCACGGAACTGCTGACTTGTGGGAGTGGAGCAGATCTGTTGTGTGGGTGGTTTTTGTGGGGTTTTGCCTATTTGTTGTTTTGTTTTGTTTTAAACCTCAGTCAGAATTTACTAGAAACACAGAGGATAGGGTAATTTTCCACTCTTTTCTCACCTTTCCATCTCTCTTCTGTTCTGGTTTCTCGTTTGATAGGGGCTGTGTTAAAGGGCAGCAGCCTGTCCTGCTAACAGGCAGAATTGCCCTTAATCAAACTGCTGGTCTGAAGTTCCTTTTATTTCAATTTTTATTCTTCCTGGTCCGTGATGGCAACAGCCGTGACCCATACGGTGCCAGGGCTCTGTACTGGCAGCGGAAACCGAACGAACTATTAGAGCTATTTCCAAAATAGTCGTCAGCGCAGCATCCAGGCTTGGTGTTTGCATTCCTTGCAGAAGTCCAACCACCCGTTCAGAGTCACTCTCACCTTTGAGCAGCCGCCACTCCGAGAATGAAGCTCTACCTTCTTGGCTTGCAAAAGGCAATCTGAAACTTGGAATTGATCTATTACAGTTTTTGAGACTCGTACGATTTTGTTTGGGAAAGACACGTTTCTGAAAAGCATGCAGAGATCGGAATTTGTATCCCCTCAACAGAGAGCAAGCTTTCCGTGAAATCGCGTAGGGACGTCCTTATTACGTCTGTGGTATCTGTATCATCCTTCTCTTGGCCCTCCCACGATCTCCCACTTGCTTGTGTTTTTAATTGAAAACAATCTAGCTGGGAGACTTGCCCTTGCTTCCTGCCAGACATTGGGCCTTGAGGATGAGTTGCCAAAAGCTGGATTGTTGCTTTCTACGCAGTGTTTCTTTTCTTAGGAGGCGTAACGATGTTAATTGAAAGAGCCTTTGTGTATTTTTAGAATTTCAACTGTAACGGTGTTTGTGACCAAACTTTTGTGTTGCGCTATTCCAGGATTTTCTGGGATCTGGAGACCCCAAAGACACAAAGATGCTGATAAAAAAACAAGCAGACTGGGCCAAGAATATCAATGAACCGAAAGCAGCAGTGGAGATGTACCTGTCTGCAGGCGAGCACATGAAGGCCATAGAACTGAGCGGGGACCACGGCTGGGTCGATATGTAGGTTTAGTTCCATCTCAGAGATAATCTATTCTAAAAACTCAAATGAGTCATTATGGATTCCGCGTGATTTTAAAATAAGAGAGAACTGTTTTGATACGTGCCTTTGTTTATATCAAACTGAGTATTTGAAGCACGCCTACAATAAAAGCGTTCTAAAAGTTACACAGCCTTAGAGGGCAGGGACATAAATATGTTACGAAAACAAACGGATTGCAGCAGTGGAGAGCATGAATGGGTTCATCCGTAGCATGAGACTGTCTTCTAAAATATGCATGTCTTGAGCTTTCCGGGGTCATCATCGCAGCAGTGCTGGTAGGTGATAGCCTGTTTCTGCTGGTTTAAGCTGCTAAGGGTAATCAGGCAGTGGGTAGAGAAGGCAACTGGAGCACAGAATCCCCAGAAATTCTGGGTCTGCTCCTCTCACTGATCAAATTCTCCTTGATTTGCAACAGGAGACACTGGGTCATTCGCTGAGTTGCTGTAAGATCCCGGGCAGATCTCAGCCTTCCCTTGTCGTGGTTCTGCTGCGTGGCAAGGGCGGTAGCGTTTGCTCAGGAGCCTTTTGCTCAGGAGTGTGTCCCGTGTCACTCAGTCACGTAGGACCTGCTCCCTCCTTCCGACTTCGTGGCTGCAGAGAGCCTGAGACGGGGAGTTGCTCGTATGAGTAAAGACTGAAGGAACAGGTTTTGAGTTCATAAAGGAAAAAAGGAATTTGGGATGTTTACTGAGAGCTGTTTAAGCAGTGTTGCGTGCTGCTATTATTATCTGTATTAAATACTGATTAAAGGTGAAGTTATTACAATAATTGAACAAAAGGCAAACCAGCAAGGCAGAACCTGAAACGTCTGTCTCCCTTTCACTGTCTCTAGGTTAATTGAAATTGCTCGAAAACTGGATAAAGCTGAGCGTGAGCCTTTGTCAAAATGTGCCTTCTATTTTAAGAAACTTGATAACCCCGGCTATGCAGCAGAAACCTACATGAAGATCGGTGACCTGAAAGCGTTGGTCCAGCTCCACGTGGAGACTCGTCGCTGGGAAGAGGTAAGCGTGCCCTCGATTTCTGTGTTTCAAACCACCTCCTCTCGCTGTCGCTGGCTGCAGGAGAGGGGAGCAACCGTCTGTCTCCCGCAGTGCTGAAGTGAAGGGAGAGGGAGGCTGCTCTAGGGTGTGATTCAGAGCACTTCAGCTCATTTTGCGTGCTCAGTGTTTGTTTGCTGGTGGGTTTGGTTTTCTCCTTCTGTCTGTC
>WEIS01007851.1:0-23760 GCA_013389965.1 Todus mexicanus | reverse complement strand
AAAAAAAAAAAAAAGGAATGGGGATATCATAGGAAGATAATAGGTAAAGCCCTTCAATTTACAGGCTGTGTCTGGTACCCACCATGATCCAGAGAAGTGGAGACTAGGTTCAGTTCTGCATGCTGTGCTCCAGTCCCACTGTCCTTCGCACATACTAAGCGCCCCTCTGCGTGATACCGTACATAGATACGAGGCAGCTCAACTGGTCGTACCCGTGTGTGATGGATTTTGCTGCTAAAGGAACAGATAACCGCTGGGTTATGTTTTCCCACTGCTCAAGAGCAGAAGGGCAGCTGTCTTTCATCTGTGCCTCTGATGACTTGTCAGGAAATTTGCAGGAAATTAATCAACTTTGGTCTGATTCAGCCAAATTTGCAAGAACAGTGACAATCTTAGCATAGCTCCAAAGCTCTTAGCAGGGTGATTAGCAGATAGCATAGTCTTTTGGGTGCTGGTTCATTAAGAAACTTGGCCAAAAACATAAATGCTACAGAAATAGGAAAGATCAAAACGTTAGCTCAACCAAGCATGTGGGTATCTCAGGTTTGGTGCATCCTAGGGGAGAAGTAAGAGGAACAGGCAGTTGCACTTTATAAATTTTTCACACCAGCAACCTGACAAGTGCGGTTTCCCCAAAATAAAGGATGCAAAGAGTTCTAGAACTTAAAAGGTGCTCCTGAAAGAGCCCCCAACCTGATACACTACAACCATAAAGGCAGTTCTCAAGAATGGCTTCAGACATTGCCATTCTGCATCCACAGCCGTGTTCAAAACTATGCTCAATGTTAAATGTGTTTGTGGTCACTGTGAAGGCATGAGGGAGGTGTTGGAGGCTCAGTGACAAATGGCTAATTGTGATAGCACATGCCCAAGAACTTTAAGGCCTTTCAGATACGAAGCCACTGAAATATTTGCTGCAGTGTACAACCTGCTGTTTAAGCTTGCCTTGTTAATCAAGAAGTGAAAAGTGGCAAATGTAGTGCCAGTTTCTGAACAGCAATTGAGGAAATTAGGGGATGATTACCATACCCATCACCTTGGCAAGAACTCCAGTAAGGATATGAAAAACAGCATATCTCCGTACACGGTAGGATGACCTTAACCAGCAATGACCATCAAATGCTTCTTGCCATTACAGAAGATGGAGGGAGCACATGCAACTAGAAAATATCTCTGCCCTTCTCCAAGGTGATACAAGTTTTCTTTTCAGTTACGTTTGGCAAACTGGAAAAGGAGCTGGTGAAGGAAGATATTTTCATGGAGCAAAGCCCAGAGGTAGACATTGAACATGTGAATTTTATATTTTTAAAACCACCAACAAAAAAACTCAAGCCAATGTAAGATCTTGTCTCATTTCAGTAGAAAGATGATTGCCAGAGCAGCAGCTCAAGACGTGAAGCCTCAGAAAATGATTCAAGCTACTAGTACAGTATTTGCCCAGGTTCCAGAGAGGGAGAAAAAAAAGGAAAAAAGAAAAAAAGAAGGTAAAAAAAAAAAGCCTAGGTGGTTGTTTAAGCAACCAGAGGACCACTATGTATTGACATGGCCATGAGTAACACTAAGCATATACTATTGACCACCTGATTAGGATAGTGGAATGAATAACAGCTGGAGGACTCTAAGAGGTTGTCAGGGGAGAAAATATAATGATAATGGGAGATATTAATTACCGCCATATAGACTGGGTATATATCATGTCAAAGAATGATGCAAAGACTGTATTTTTAGCCCTGATAAATGAACAGTTCTCAGAACAACCACTCAGAGGAGCCAAGTGGAGGATGAACTCTTGATTTAGTCACGAGTGGTACAGAGGAGGGAGTTTGAAATGTAAGAGTGAACAGTCACTTTGCCATAACAATGTGCTCAAATCCAATATTACTGCAGGAAATGAAAAGCAATAGATTACACTTCAGTGCAAGGTAACTTAAAAGGGAGATGAGTATATTCTCCTTTAAAAGGGCGTGAGTATAAAAGTCGGGAGAGTAATTAAGAAGAATTTTAAAATAGCTGATGAAAGGACAAAATGCTTGCAATGGCATTGAGACTCTGTATTTAAAGCTTTAAATATTGTCACTCAAAGTATGCTAACAACAGCAAAAAACACTCCAAGTCTGGCACAGTCAAAAAGCTGAGCAAAGAAGACGTTCAGAAGCAAAAAGACATCATTCAAAAAGTCTAAGTTATGGCCAAAGAAGAAATATAGAAAATCCCAAATTCTGCCAAGTTAAATAAAACTAACAAACAAAACCAATAACAACCCAACCCAATGCATTTAGACCAGCCAAAATAGTTTTTGAACAGCAGGTTGCTAAAACATGAAGATTACTAATAAAAACATGTTTTACACAGTAGGAGGAAGTCTACAGGGACTCAGGGGCCCAACAGTGAGCTTGAAGGGAAGAACAGTCAAGAGAAATGAACTTGACTAGAGGCTACTGGCACAGTTGTGCAGATCTAGATGTTTTTTGCTCGGTATTGAGTATCCTGCACCCAGCTCCCAAGCAGCTGCTCTTTAACAGGAGTGGGTATATGTATAATTCCTACTGAAGTTTGGGTCCAGCCTTGTAATTGCCTCACTCCATTAAGAGCCTTCCAGCAGGCTGAAGAAAATGCTGCTGAAATAATAAGGTGGTGACTGATGGTTTCTGAGTGGATTTCCGCCCCTGTTAACTTACAGACGTTTTGTTAATAGATGACTCTCAAGTCAATAGTCAAATGGGAAGCACCAAGGCCTGAGGAATTAGCCACTAGTCAAAGCACCGCAAGAGAAAGGCAACAAAGACAAAACTGAGCCCAGCTTGTGGTTCTGGGAGAGGTTACTGCTTCATCAACCTTGCTCTCACATGGAGATGTTTAGAGATGTTGACAGAGATGGGGATTAGGAGAACAGCTGTCCATAGCAGTAAGTGGAGTTGGCTGCTGTCACCTCTTTCCCTGGTTGCTATTGGCACTCCAGAGATCCTGTCCTGCTCTGACCTATTCCTTTTATCCAGGCCATTAATAGCATTGCCTTCTCTGGAGTCTGCCTCCACCAGCATCCACAGGACTATGACTTATTCATTTTCCTCTAGCGGCAGTTACAGTTCACAGCCAGGTATCTCCTGCAGGTCTCTTCACTCACATGAGATTGCAGGTTGCTCCCACTCTTGTCTACTAGTGAAAATGGACCAGAGCGGGATCTAACTGTCCAGCAGTCAGGCTTCAAATCCTGTAAAAGCCCAAGCGTAGCCTGAGCTAGTTTCTCATGTATTGTACCATGTGCTTCCCCAAAGGTTATGATCTTCTGTTACACACTTTATGTGCATTTTTTTTTAACCAGTTAAGAACTTTGCTTGCATACTAAGTGCAACCTCAGGTCTTGAAAGTTCTGATATGCAGACATTGCCTAGTCTGCACATCTTCATTGCACAATGGTGCAAATGTCCCGAGTGCCCGTCACGAGCCCTTTGATGGACTACAGACTTCTTGCTTGCTACCCTTATCGGGCCATTTGAATGACACTGTCAAGCCTGTCTGCTCTTGGGTCGCATGGCTAGAGGTGTTTAACTTCCCTTTTCTAAGCCTTTGCAGCATTGCTCTATCGAACAATTGGTATTCGGGAATCCCTGTGCCCCCAGGTACTTGAAGGAGAACTTCTTTATTTAGGGACAAGTTCCACCTGTCTCTAGGTAACAGAGAAAGTATATTTTTCTGCTGCTTCTACACATACTTCCTGCCTCTAAAAATAAGCTATTTAAAGATGCAATTTCCAATACTCACCAGTTCACCTGGGAGCAGAGCTTGTACGCAATATTGATATCATACACAATTTCACAACCTTGTAACTCACCCACTGACTAAGCCTTCTAACTACACTCCATTTACCTTGCTTAGCATTTTCACATGGACTTGTGTGTCTCCTCTGAATTAAGCCAGGAGGTGCTAAATCCATTTGTACTAGCAGCGTTATCTCCTAAGGCTCAGTTGTCACCTAACCAGAATTTTCTGAAGTTAAACAAGAAATACCATGTCCTTTATCTCCCTCACTCATTCCTAATACAACTTGTTCTCCTTCTAAAATTTTGCTACAGCCTTTGGGCACCGATTTTGTAGGCTTCTCCCCAAGCTCTGCTGTTTGCTGTGGTCACGTCAGGCAATCCAGTACCTCAGCATACTGGCAATATGATGAGCCAGAGGATGGTGCACCCCAGCATGTGCTGGGGCACTTGTTGGAGTCGGAACGTGCCGCCTGGAATGGAGCCACAGAGATAAGCACATGTGGAAGCTGGCTGGGAGCACCCGGGTGGTAGGAGGAGAGCAGGAAGTTGTGAAGCACTGCTAGTAAACCAGGTCATTGTAAGGACATAAAAAGGGAAGACTTGGATAAGATATGTCCTGGGGAGGTGTGAGGAAGGGTGGTAAAAGGGCCCTGCACAGGTATTCTCAGCGGTTGGCTGCAGCCGCACCAGATGCAGCCTTAAGTATAAACTCTGCTGTCTCTAAGGCTACAAGAAGAATAAAGAGCAGAAATTGTGCAATTACAAGAGCCTTTAATTTCCCAGTGAATGCCAGGCAATAAACAGTGCCAGAATAGCAGGGCTCAGGTATCCTCTGACAAGACAGAAAGCAAATTTTCTTATCGATTCATTGTAATGTAGAACACAACATTATTTCAGACATGGTTTTAGTGCATAGTGAAATTGCTCTATCAGGCAGGCAACAGACCTGCAAGGAGGAGCAGGGACCTGGCGTACGCAGAGCCTGCAAGGAGGGAGGATATACAAGCCAGTGGTGGTCGAAACCCAAGAGTGGGCTTTACTCTGCTTCATTGAAGGTGATCAGGGGGCACACAGGGAGTGATGAGATACCTAACAAAACAGGAAGGGGGCAATAGAAATTATATTTAGATGAGACTGCCAGTTTCTTAGACTAAGGCACTCAATTTGGAGTTAAGGGTGATGCACTATCAACCATGAGAAACTGCCACTAAAGGGGAAGGTGAATCCCAAGGCTGGTGAGGAGCTACAGGACAGGCTGCCCAAGCTGCATCAAAAACAATTCATAGCCAGGCTCCAGGAAGGATATTAACCATCTATCTTGGAAATAAATTCAGGTTAGTAAATCCTCTGGTAATTTCAGAAGAGCCAAGTTCGAGCTCCCAAAATGTGGAGGCAGCAGAGAGGTGGAAGAGATTGCAAGTGCTGAGAGAAGTAGTTCCTCAGAGAGGAAGAAGAAGGGGACCTTGACCCTGTCAAGGGACAGGGGAAATAGGGTGAAATACAACATCAGAAAGGGTGAATTTAAGCACTTGGGGATCAGCAGTAAGGGTATTGGCCATAAACTGATGAAATGGAGGCAGCAGAGGAATAAAAAGACCTTTCTGCACTGAAGGATGAAAATGAAGCAGCAGCATGATGCTTCTGTGAAAAAAGGAATGGCATGATGCTAGGATGCATCAGACAAGTTATTTTTAGCAGAGACAGAAACATTATTGCCATTGCGCAAGGCATTGTGAGACTTCTTCCAGAACATCCTTGTAGCTCTGCATACAGGAAGGATAAATTTCCACTGCACAGAGAAAAACAATTTGGATACAGAGACAAACAAGCACCAGCTGACAACGATCTACTAGAAGAGTTTGGCTTGTTTTGGTCAGATGGAGGCTGAGAAGGGACGAAAGCATTTCAGTGAAACCACTGGAAGAAATTTGTAAATAAAAAATGTTAAGAAAATATTTAGACATACAATAACCACACAAAACAATGAGTAAGTTTAGATGGTGAGCTGGAGAGTTTTCAGCCCTGCCAGGAGTGAAGTTCTAGACCAGCTTTTCAAGAAGGGTAACAGAGCAGTGAAACCCAGACCAATTTAACACACAGTTTGATAAAACTCCCTCCGTAAACTTCTAAATGGAGGAGCCCTGGAGACGAGCAGTTCAGCCTAGGACACAGCTCCTGGCTGGCCAAGGAGTCTGCAGCACTAAGGCTGTTTGGAGGAGGTGCTGCCTCAATCCCAGGGTTCCAGGTTTCTGCTGTCACTATGAAGATGAAGAATAAACCATTTGTCCCTTAATTTGCTTCTAAAGGTACTGAGGTTTTCCTTCTTCTGGAGCACTAAAGACAGGCTCTGGGCCTTATGCATTGGTGCACCCAGCATTACAGTCCCAGAGGCCTGTTCACACATTAGGCTTAACGCTATTGCCAGATTAGGGTCAGGAGGGAATTTTCTTGGATTGATAGAAAAAATTGTGGTTGCATTTTTTGTGTGGTTTGAGGATTTTTTATTTTTATTGCTTTGGTGGGGTTTTCTGTGGGTTGTTTTTGGGTTATGCTTTGTTTTGGTTTTTTCAACTCTCCAAGTTCATGTCTATTTTCTAGATCCTCTAGGTTTTTTTTCCACAAATTCTCTTCCATCACCAGCCTGCAGACCTGATGGACCCTTAACCTCCCTGCTTGCTCCCTGTGGCATGCTACAGCTTTTTTTTACTGAGGAGTCAGGAAACATTTGCAGCACCTGGTTTGTGGGGATGAGCAGAGCAGGCATCCAGTTTAGAGACACTGGCAGAATATTCATTGCACCTTTACTCACAACTGCAGGACACGACTACGGGGTGACCCTGAAGGACTGCCCCAGTGTGAACATGAGTATGCACGATCACTGCAAAAGCAGCTGTGAGAGGGAACATGGGAATTTACCCAGGGTCTCAGCTGTACAAGCGCACATTTAAAGCACACGCAGCCACTGGCTGGCCTCCAGGGCTTGTTTGCAGGCAGGTGGGAATTTGGGACAAGGGATGTGTAAGAAAGCAGAGATGAAAGTAAGGGAGCCCTAAACCTGCAGGCTCTGCATGCCATAGGGGTATGAGCATCTCTCCCCTCTCCCCCAATTCAGCGGCTCTTCTGAGCCTACATTTCCAGTGATTCCAGCATCAAACTCCTATGTCCCCTCTCTGCAGGAACACTGAAGCTGGGCACCCCTTGTGAGGCTCCCAGGGCAGGAGGTCCAGGCTGAGAGGCATAGATATCGAAGAGCAGCAGCCTCTGCTTTGAGTCAGGACCTCTGAGCTCTTGGATGTGCGGAACCAGTCTGAATCTCAAGGACTGGTGGTCCCAAGGAAGGGAAAGAATGCAAACAGCAAGGAGCATTGCATAGCCAGGTTTGTGCCTGGCAACTCTCCCCACAGGGGTCCCCAACAGCTTTCAGGATGAGCTCACTGAACATCTTAAGTTGGATCTTAAATGTGGACCATCCTAAGTGTGGAAAAGCACACCTCATGGCAACGTGGGTGCTCAGCACCTGGCAGCATCCAGTTCCAAGGTCCAAGAATAACCTTTCCTGAGGATAAGGGGCTCTGCTGTTGCTGGGGAAACGTCGAGTTCTGCAAAGCAACAGGGAGAAAGGCTGTGCAGCCACCAGCCCCGGGCAGGGGTGTGCGAGGAGTGCCGCTGTCAGACTCTTCCACTGCCCCACCGTGTTTTCCACATGGGGTCTAAACCATCTTATGCATGGAGCATAGATATCATATCTGCCAGGTTTTACCCACAATGAAAGACCACCCTGGATGCCCTTCTGGCTACTTTCTAGCTTGGAGATCATGTTCATACTAATGCAGGAGGGAATGAAAACGGAAAAGAAAGAAAAGTGTCAAATTAGAAGTTTCTTCCATCAGAAGGATGCAGATGGCAGGGCCTGGTGTAGGGAGGGTCAGGGAAAACAACAAGAGTGGAGTTTGCAGCAGGAACAGAAGGGGGAAGGTTGAGAGTGCCTTGAAGAGAAATAGAGTGAAAACCCCAGCTCTGCTAGTGACCTCTGAAAAGACCCCCTGTGTAGTCCCCAGCCATGGGCTGCTGCAGCTGAGGGCTCTCACACAGGGAAGAAAAGCATGTTGAAGGATGCTGCAACTTGTAGAAAAAGGTTGGTTCTCCTACACACACTGTGTGCCTTGGGGGAGCAGGTTTGCTTCCGAGAGACTTCCCAGGAACTGGGGTACCTACAAAGCCCCAGCTCTGCCCCTCACCTGTGGCATGCCTCTGGCAGGGGAAACCCTCAAGGGTACCACTGATGCCAGTGGGGCAGAGGCTGTACATGAGCTGCACCCTGGCCTCTTCCAAAGGGCACCTGTGAGGTGAGGGGGGCTATTCTGGGCCAGGACTTACCTGTTAGTGTGTGTGGAGGAGAACCAGGGCATGTGTATTGGGTTTGGCTGGGCAGGAGTCAGTGTCCCNCCAAGGTTAACCCACCACAGCATGGCTCTGCCATGGGACCTGTGGGTCTGAACTCCCAAGCTGGTCTGTCTGCAGCGCAGCAGAGCGGCCCAGTTGGCACAGGGGAGGCACACAGAGCTGCCCCATTGAGCCAGGGGCTGTCCACACACACAACTCCAGCAAAAGCTAAAGGGGGGCGCATCCTGCCTGCGTTAGAGCTCATGGAATGCATCTGTGCCGCCCTCGTACCTTGACAGCTGCAGTCACCTCTGCGGCTGCAGGGCTGTGCTCCAAGTGTTGCTCCTCACTGCTGTCCCCTAACACTCTCCAAACAGCTCCTGCCGGCACCCACACTTTCCAAGAGCCAGCGGTGAGCCGCTTTCCACTCTCCTGCCTCCTCTTTGCAATGGCGCCTTGTGCCGCCGGCTGGGCGGCAGGAAAACACCTTTCTGCGGCTCTCACAAACCCCCCAACAGACTTTAAATCAATAACCCCAGAACACAGGGCCAGGTTACTGTGAACGGAAACCATTAAACTGTAACACAGGGGGATAAAGCCAGCCTCTAACACTTGAAAGATTTATAGGGCACAACAGCAGGGTGTTAATTCTTCTGGCAACACAAACACTTTCACACTCTTTCTTCACCCACAGGAAGGAGGAGAGGAGACCATGTGCAGCCCAGCCCCAGGAACACAAGGACACAGCCCTGTTTGCACTGGGGCCAGCAACACCCACACCTGGGGTGATGTCGTGCTCGTAGGGCTGCCCAAATGCACACATCTCAGGTCCAAAAGATAGCACATCCCCAGGGGTCGTTCTGCCAGGGGACATCCTCCATGGCCAGCACCTGCCTGTCTCCACAGCTGCAGCAGAGGTTCAAGGAAAGGTTGTAAAGACCACCTAAAGCTGATGGAGAAACCAGCCCAGCTCCTGAGCACACAAGCCTTTCCTCAAATCTGAAACAGCCTACAGCTTGTGGGTGTTTTCGCAGCTGGTTGAATGGGCACTCTCCTGCAACACTCTTGCTTGGATCCACGCACCCTCAGTGCTGCTGCGGCAGCTCAAAAACTGGGAAGATGCTTGTCAGCTCCACAATGGGCCCAGCTGTCCTGGGCAGGAGAGGGGCTGTGTGTGTGCTGCAGCAAAGGGGGTTTGCATGGACTCCCAAAAGGGACACTCACATCCTCCCCCCAAAACCCTGCCGGGCCCTGGCTTTCACTCCCTCCGCCTGCACAACCTCCCTGGCAAGGGCTGCATTACTGTTTAACAGATCCCTGCCTGCCTCCCCCGATCCTGCTCACACCTCTGCCTGCAGCCACTTCCTTGGACCCTCCCTTGTGCAAAGTCCAGGGCCAGGCAGGAGAGGACAAGGTGGGAGCTCACCCTGGGGCTCACCCACTGGCAGCCTCACCGCACCCCACATACCTGGGGTACTGTGGAGGCCTCCCTGAGCTGACCTACAGAGTGGCACTTAGCGTGCAGGCAGGAGCAGGAGTAACCCTTCACAGCCAGGGCAGGAGAGAGGGCACAAGTGGGTTCCAGCCACTGTGCTATCCCAGACAAGATCACTGCAGCACACCCCAGGCACACTCCCAAAGGACCTCAGAGGTCAGAGCGTGAGTCAAGTGGCAGCACCAGCTTGGCTGAACCCCCAACCCTGCATCACACCAGCTGCACACCTCACCCTGAGTTCACTGCTGCTTTTCCCCAGTCTACTCTCCTACTAGCAGAGCGGGCTCTGCCTCCACCAAGCAAGGCATCAGGGAGTACTTCGAGCAGCGCCCTCCCACCCTCAGCACTGTGAGGAGCCCTGGGGGGCCCATCCTCTGTCCACCCCTTCCCTCCATGCTTCTCCAGCTCTGCAGAGCCCAGCCGTGTGCCTGCTGGACCCCCTAACCCCAGGGTGTGCTGAGGTGCACAGCGGGCAGCACTGCACCCTGCTCAAGCCTGGCCCAGTCCTGAAGCCAGGATGCTCGATGCCGTTTCAGTGGCTCAGCCCCATTCAGAGCCCAGGGATCCCTGGGGTTGTCCCAGCCCAGGAGCAGCCCAAGGCAGGGCTTTTCTCTGGCTGCCAGCACACAAGTGGGGTGCGGGGCCCCAGCACTTGTGGCTCAGGGCGAGGTGTGGGGAAGATGTTCGGCAGCAGGCCCAGAGACATTCCCTTGGGGACTACCTGGGATCACCCTTCTCCTGCATGAGCTGCAACACACTGGGGGAGCCTGGACAGGCATCCTGTGCTCCTCCCCGTCACTGCTCGTCTCTCCTCTGCCAAGCACCATCCCGCCGTGGATGCCTGTAACTTCTCTGCAGTCACACCACCACGTTTCCCTCTGGGATACCCAGAGGCGAGATGTCAAACATCTCTCTCCTGGCAAGCTGGAGCAAAACCAATGAGGGGGACAGGCAGACACTGCAGTTGTGCACAGTGCCCTTGGAGCGGGCGCACTCCTGCCTGTGCTCCCAAGGGCCTCAGCCCCTTGCACCCCAGCCCAGGGCAGGGAGCAGCGGTGGAGGAGGATCTTGCACTGCCCCTCCGTGGCCACCACGGGAGATGCAGGTGGCCCCAAAACCCAGTGGGGTGTCTCAGGGACAGGGCGCTGAGTCCTTGCTCCAGCAGAGCCCAAGAGATGGTCAGAGGGGTCTGCGCTGCCTGTCCTCACAGAGGTGTTGACCCCGTGCCAGGCCATTTGGGGCTGACACACACTCCTCAGAGAGGTTTGGCGACCCCAGTCCCGCTCTGCTTTCCCCAGACATCCCACTCCTGCACCAAGTCCCTGACTTGTGCTACGTTTCCTGGAGCCAGACCCTAGCACAGAACCCCCAGGGACACCAGGGGCACAGCTGGAGCCCATGTGAAGGAGGAGACGAGGCAGTGTTGCTGTTCAGGCATCCGCATTTATTACATGGCTGGGGCGAGCCTGGGGCTGCCACTTGCCTGGACCCCTCTGGCTGAAGGCAAATGACCCGTCCTCCTTAAATATTGATTATAAAACAAATTTCTTTTTTTCCTTTTTGTTTTTCTTAAAAACTGCATATCTCTCTCTCTCTCTCCATACTTTTTTGTCTTTTGTGTTTGAGTATAAAAGTGGGTGCGGGTGCTCCGCCTTGCCTGCTGCTACCTCCGCAGGCTGCGCTGTGCCTGCCGCAGCAGCGTGTCGAAGTCCACGGAGTCAAACTTGCTCTTGACGGGGGCTGGGTCGAAATCCTCCCGATTTGAGTCTGGAAGACACGGGGGGAGGCTGCCTTGAGTCATAAGGACATTGGCTTGGTTCCAGCCGTCCCCACAGCAACTCCTCACCATCTTGCTTCACAGGCCAACCTCTAGACCCGGAGCCAGGTTGATGGAGGAGTGGACCTGGCCTTCATCACAGAGCTGCAGGGATGGGGAGCCCGTGTCCAACCTCCCCCCAGGGCAAAGCTATCCCTGGACATGGCCCTGCCCAGTCAAGGCTGACTGACTCCAAGGATGGGGACCACTATACCTCTGGGAAGAAGGGAGGACCCAGGATGCCACCCCCCAAACTGAGGGCTGCACGACTCACCCAAGTCAGCATAGTTCCTCCTGCAGAACTGCCGGCGGCCGCCGAAGCAGAGGTCGAAGGGCTGCTCATCCGGGCGCCGCAGCTTATGCCCGCTCTCGATGGCAGCAAAGGCTTCCTCGGCATAGCGGTAGGTGACAAAGCCGTAGTTGTCCCTGGAGCCAGAGAAGGAAGGTGATCAGCAGCAGTGCAGTATGTTTGTCCCCTTGAGGAATGGGAAAAAGGCCAAGAGGAGCCATCCCTGGGAAGGGGCTGTCCCATGTCCCCGCAGCTCTTACCCCTCGGAGCGGAAGTGCAGGGTGCACTCCTCGATGTCCCCGAACACAGAGAAGCGGTGCCGCAGCTCTGACCGTGTCATCCTGCTGGGGATCTTGCCAATAAACACCACTCTCCGCTCCTCCTGCAGGCAGGGATGCACCGTCCCGTGAGATGGGAACAGGGGGGACTCGGCATCTCCGAGCCCTCCTGGAGAACAGCACCTCTTGCACAGAGCACTCTCCCTGCATCGCCACCCACCACACCACACCCTGGCCAAAGCCTCCCAGAAATGCTGCCTGCCAGGCTGCGACCTCATGGCTTTTTGAAGTGACCCCCAAATCTCCAGCCCCAGCTTCCCAGCCCTCCAGCACTCACTATTGCACGTTCCTTCTGGAGGATCCTCTGCCTTTGGTAGTGGTCCTGCGACTCATAACTGTATCTGGCAGGGAAGAAACCAGACACATGAGATATGGGGGCATGGTGTGGGCCAGAAGAGTGATCCCAGATGCAAGAGAGAGACGGAAGGAGTAGGTCCACCTCCACCCAGGACACAGTAGGCCAGGAGGTGGGTTGGGGGAGCTCACAACCCTGCAGAGTGGTCACACTCACCTTCTCCGCCTGTTACTCCTCCTGCGGGGCGAGGGGGAGCGGGACTGGCTGCGGGAAGTGGACCTGGACGAGTAGGAGGATGCCGATGATGAGGATGAGGACCTGTCCCGGGACCTGCCACATGAACCACAGCTGGACCGAGAGGAGGAGCTGTGGGAACATCTTGAGCGGTACCTGGGAGAAGGAGAGACATAGCTCAGTGCCGAGGCTTTCCCATGCCCAGCACCACGGGGCTTCAGAGAAGAAAAAAATCCTTTGTCCTCTCCAAGGTACCAAGCAGGACCCAACCCCAGGGTGAGCTGGGCTACGGAAACCTCTGCTCAAGTTTGTCAGGGCAGGAACAACACTACAGAGATGTTGCTCCACTCTGCTGCAAACACCACAGCAAAAAGGGAGCAGGCCCACAACAGGCACAGCCTCCGAAGAGCAAGAAAAAGTCACAGGGGAACCACCCAGCACATGGCTACAAGCGGGCAGGGGCCCAGGAGGGGCCAGGGTTGCTGTGCTGATCCCCACAGCGTGCACAGGGTGACACTGGAGCCACCACACCACCACTGCACTCAGCAGCCATGCGAATGGAGACTGTACGTGCCTCCAACCACACCGAATCCATGGCACGCACGGGACAGGGCTGGGCTCCTGCACCCCCAGCCTCCTGATCCCAAGAGCTTCTCCAGGAGGGCCAGGCAAAGCTTAAGGGCAGGACTGAAACCCCTCTGGGATCAAGCTGTGCTGCCTCCAGCCAGCAGCAGGGTCCCTCTCTAAACATTCTGCCCACGAGTGGACCCCACCAGAGGCAAACCCAGGCCCCAAGTGAGGCATCCTGCCTGGTATTGCTGCATATTCTCCTGGAGGCCAGCAGGTCAGGGTGGCAGTCTGCGGAGATACTGCCCAGCACAGGGCCTGCTGCATTTGCTGGAAAGCCAAGCCAGACAGGGCAAGTCCCTGAAGCTCACGTCCCTGGGACATGACACTACATACGTGCCTTCTCCAGCTCCAGCCTCCACACCTATTGGCCACCACTGCAGTGGCCTCGGTTGGACAAGCCCTTCAAGGCCAGTGGCCTAGGATGTCTCCAGAACGGGCTGCACACCCAGGGAAGGCCAGATGAGGGTTCCCTCATCAGCTCCAGCGCCTCCCACCCTGCTGGCACAGACGGTGCACCCCTCAGATGCACAAGGACTCCAAAAGAAACAGAGCCTGTAAAGACCAAGCCGGCCCACTTCCCTACACAGCCGCCTCCATAAGGAGCACAGGCAGCCCCTGAGGCAGCCGAGCCAGACGGGTTTTCCTCTGCTCGCCTCCAGCAGCTCCCTGTGGCTCCTCTCATTTCTACATGTGGGGCTGCACAGCCCCACAGCACAAACACCAACGCTTGCAACAATACCCCAGAAAAAGCACCAAAAAGCCAAGGTGCAGCCAAGGACTTGTACCACAGTGTTCCAGGAGGAGTAAGGAAGCCTGGCTCAGTGGTGGCTTTGCAGGCACACCCGCCCAGATGTGAGGCTCAGCCAGACACGCACGGGCAGGGTGTCGCAGCAGCTCCCCTGGTCTCCACGAGCCAGGCACCCCTTCAGAAGGGCCACAAGGGCAAAAAGATCAAATAGCACCATTAAGTAGGTCCATGAAGAGGTGTCTGGGGACCCTTGCAGAAGACTGGCCACCAGACAATTGCCCAAAGAGCAAGGAGACAGATGCACTACCACTTACCTTCGCCATCGCTTGGATGGTGGGGAGAATGACCGTGACCGGGATCGGGAAGACGAGGATGAAGATGAAGATGAGGACTCGCTAGCTCCATCTGAACTGGAGCTGAAAGAGCGGCTGGCACGGCTCCGGCCAGCCCTCCAGCTGCCAGCAGAGGGGCTGGGCGAGTCCCGGGGTCTCCGATAGCAGCGCAGGGACCTCTTGGCAGCAGCGTGGCTGGGCGGGGCACTGGGAGTCCGCATCTCCTGGTCCCGGCAGGGAGATGCAGCTGGAGACAGCAGCACCGAGGTTGGGGGGCTGCTGCACCCAGCGGTGGCCTTGTTGGGGACGCTAGTCCGATAATCCAGGGGGGCTAGGCAGGCCGAGCCCAGGAGCTCCTGGCTGGGCCCCACGGTGGGGGTGGGGGGGGCTGGCAGGGTGGGCTTGGGCTGGTCCAGCGTCCGTTTGGTTAAGGAAGAGATGGGTTTGATAGTGATGTCGCGGTGGTGTTTGACGTTCCAGCGGGAGCCGCCCTCGGCAGGGGGCTGCGTGCCAGGGCTGCCATTGCTCTCCGGCTGCACTGCACCTGGGATGCAGTAGTCGTGGTCTCCCGAACAGACGTGGCTGGGGGCTGAGATGGTGGTGGCTGGCGTCAGGCTCTTTCCCTGGAGCTTGCTTGGGAGCAGCGGCTTGGTTTTCACCAGCTTGATCATCTTCTGAGGTCCTTCCTGGGGTGCAGATCCGGGCGACTTGGCCTTAGCCAACAGCGAGACAGCAGGCAATGGCTTCCAGAGCTGGTGAGGGGGCGTCGCTGGGGGGGTGAGGCCTGTGAGAGCACCAGAGCACTTTCAGAAGCAGCCCTTTGCTGCAACCCACCTGACTGGGACTCCCTTCTGGTTCCGCTCCCTTCAAGCCCTTGGGTGTTCCCCAGCCCCACGACAGCCCCTGCCAGGACACAGCAGGCTCCCCCACCTTGCCCTGGGCATTACCTGCCACATTGGCCAGCTCAGAGGCCTGCAGACTGTCCGGGGGCTTCCTGTCCTGCTGGGTCTCGGGTCTGAGAAGTGGAAAGGAGCTTTGTCAAATGCAGCAGCCGAAGCCCGACCCCCGTCCCCAAGCCTGGGGCACCCACCCGAGCTGCCCCACTGGTTGGAATCTGCGAGAGCTGCAAAGGACAAAACTTGCACAGCCTGGTCATGCCCCCCGCTGCTCCCCCATTTTTCGCCCTCAGGNAAGAGAGCACAGCACGTCAGGTCAGCCAAAACCCTCCTGGCAACATGAGGATGCACCCCAGTCCCATCCTCCCCCTCATCAGCCTCCCTGGGTGACAGGGAGAGCGCTGGGGAGAAGCAGCAGCAGAGCCTGCAGCAGCTGTCTCCTGCAGCGAGGGCAGGAGCACCCGGCTCTGCAGCCCCAGGAGGGACCAGTTTGGGCACAGCCAGCCCAGACCATCCACTGGAGGCAACATCCTGGCAGAGTGCTGGGAAGAGACTGCAAGCCCGCGGGTGCAGCTTTGCCACCCTCAATCCCAGAAGTGCCAGGAACTGGCCCCACTACCATGAGTGCCAGCAGTACCGCAGCCTTGCTGGCTGGCGACACTCAGCCCTGTGCCCCACAGCCCTCTGCTCACCGATCTCACTAATGAAGGCTTCCACGATGTCCTTGTTGCTGTCACTGGGCTGCGCTGGGCTGAGGAACGGCTGGTGCCTCCACAGCCGTGCAACAGGTGCCTTGGTGGGCTGGCTGCTCTCTCGACTCGCTTTTGGTGGTGGTGCCGCAGCCTGCGAGGTGGATTTTTGGCCAGGCAGGTCTTGTGCAGCAGCTGCCTTGGGTTCCGGCAGGGCTTTCTCCACTACCTCCTTGCCCACTCCTGCAGCCTCTTCTGTGGGATCGGTGCCAGGGGCCTCCCCAACAAGGCCAGTGGCAGGGGACACCTCTGCAGGGCAATGGATGGGAGCTGGGGGGGCCTTTGGGAGCTGGGGGGGCGTTGCAGCCTGGGGCTCCTCCAGAGGCTGGGTAGGGGCAGCCTGGGTGGCTACCATGTGCTGGGCTGGCACCGCAGGAAGGACCTTGCCAGGCTGGGCAGCAGCAGCTGATGGAGCTGCCAGGGGCTGGGCTGGCACCGCAGGAGGGACCTTGCCGGGCTGGGCAGGTGATGGAGCTGCCAGGGGCTGGGCTGGCACCGCAGGAGGGACCTTGCTGGACTGGGCAGCAGAAGGTGATGGAGCTGCCAGGGGCTGGGCTGGCACCGCAGGAGAGACCTTGCTGGGCTGGGCAGCAGCCGCTGATGGAGCTGCCAGGGGCTGGGCAGAGGCTGGGGATGGAGAGGCTTTGGGCAAAGAGCTCTCCCCTGCCAGCCGTGCCTGCCTCCTGGGGTCTGACACTCTGCTGGTCGCTGGCCTGGCTGGGCCACCTGCAGCCCCCATCTCACTGGCCAGGGCAGCGGGTGGCTGGGTGGGGAAGGCCGGTGGCTCTGGGCAGCCGAGCACAGGGGCAGCAGGAGGCTGTCCATGCAGGAGGGCTGTGCTGGGGTGGCCGCCAGCAGGGAAGGTGGCAGTGCCCTGCAGTGCCGCTCCGGGGTCCCCATATGGTAGGGGAGGCACCGGAGGTGGCATGGGGATTCCTGGCCAGTAGGATGGTGGTGCCCATCCTACAGGGGCATAGGGGCCAAACGGAGGCGGGGGTGGAACAGGCGGTGGGGGCCAGGCCACGGCCGGAGGCGGGAGGCCAGGCACCATGTGGAAAGTACTGGAGGAGCCAGCACTGGGTGGTGGGGGCAAACCATGGCAGCCCACGGGCTGTGGGCTGAAGCAGGGCCAGGAAGGCACTGGTGGGTAAAGGGCATAAGCACCGGCAGAGGCTGGCGGCATCCCAGCAGGGGCCGCCCCAGTGGCTGGGGGCACGTTTGGTGCGACAAAAGGCATTGGTGTTGATTGGGGTGGCGAAGCCGTGGCAAGTGCAGGCGCCGGAGCTGTGGTGGTTGCCTGAGCTGATGCCAGAGAGATGGGAGCTTTGCCAGCAGGAGAAGGGACAGCAGCGGGGCTGGTGGGTTTCTCCAGGCAATTGTGAGCACTGGCTGCCTCGGCGGCAGGGCGCATGGGCGACACCAGGCAGGGGATCTCTGCCAGCTCTGTTGGAGGCTCAGGGATGCTGGGCCACTTGCTGGCTGCTTGCTTCTCGCTGTCCTTCTTGTCACCTGGGCTGGGCTGACGGTGCAGCATACGGATGCGGTATTCCCGCAGGCTCAGTGCCTTGGGCTTGGCTTCTCTGGGCAAGCCCTCAGTTTGCTCTGCCTCTGCAAGGCTTTGAGGGGGCGCCAGCCCCACATCTCGCTCAGGGAGTGGAGAGGCAGCCTCCGAGACCCCATTGCCCTGTTCAGCAGCTGGCTGTGCATCTCCCCCGCCGTCAGCCTGGTCCGCTGGCCTGGTACATGGAGCTACTGGCCGTTCCTCCACGTTCGCTGTGGTCTTCTCCAGAGACACCTCAGTCTCAGCTTTCTCTGGGGCCATGCTCACCACTTCTGGCACTGGCTCCTTCTGCACCTCCCGCTGCGCTCTCTCGAGCGGGGAGGCCCCCACCATGGTTCGGGGCCTGCCCCGGGGCCGCGGTGCCCGCTCAGTGTGCAGCTCCATCTGCCCCTCCTTCCGGGCTCGCTCCAGCTGCTGGGCCAGGAAGTCCGAGACCTGGACAGAGGGACACGCTGCCCGCCGCCGGCTGGCAGGCGGCTGGACCGGGGTCTGGCCAGAGCCGGCTGAACGGAGCCGGTGGGCCACGCAGTCCCTGCCTGGCCTGGCCTGCTTGCTTTGGTCCCCCTCTGCTTTCTTTTTCCGACTCTTCCTCGCTCTCTCACGGCCACGGCCCTTCTTGGAGCCCTCACATTTACCACCCAATGGGGCCTTCGTGCTGCATCGGGAGCTGTTGTCAGGGCACCAGGCTCTGGGTGCTGCTGTCTCTGGTGGAGATGTACTCTCCGGAGTAGTGCATGAGGGCTCCTTCCCAGGCAGTTTCTCCTGCTTCTTCTCCTCCACCCTGTTTTCCTGGGCTGGAGTTCCCAGCAGCTCCTCTCGATCCCCTGGGATTGACTCCCCAGTACCCTTCTCTGCTCTCAGAATCTGGGGCTCCAGGTCAGGAAGGGTGGGAGCCAGGGGCTGCAGGACCACGGGGATCTCCACACTCTCCCCCTCGCCAGGCACTATTTCCAGCAAGACAGGACCATTCAGGAGCTCCTTGGCCACAGGCTCGGTCCCGGGGTCCAGGCACACAGTGAAAGTGGGCAGGCAGTATGGATGCATAGACTTCACCAGCTCGCTCAGGGACACGTCCCCCGTGTTGATGATGCAGGGGTCTTCCCGCTCCTCCAGCACCTCCCCGGCCTCGCTCACACAAAACTCGCCAGCCCCCATGCTGCTGTCTAGCTCCGGGATGAAGGCAGCCTCCTCCTCCTCTTCCTCCCCGTCACTGCGCTGCGGCAGGGGCTGCTCTCGGGCCCGGTGCCGGCCCACCTTCCTCTCCACTCTTGGGGTGCTACAGACTTGCTTTTTTGGCAACACCGGGTCCTCAAGGCTGTGAGTGGCACGATCCCAAGCCAGGTCTGTATCAGTCTGGGAAGGGGAACCAGAGTGACCATCAACTCCTGGGCTTTCACCAGAACCACCCCCCAGCACAGCCAACTGTGGGTCTGCTGCAATTCTGCAGCAACATCCCTGTGCAAACAAAAGGCTAGAATGCGTTTGACCCTCCCAGTAAGACACAGCAGAGCTGGAAACCCATCATCCCTAGAGGGGCATCCACAACATCCCCAGTCCCACAGTGCCCACCATCTGGGACAGGCCCTGCTCCCACTGCCACCAGTGTCCTGTGAAAGGATTGCTTCTGGGAGATGGTGCTCACCCCAAGGGGCAAGGCAAGGAACACAGTTACCCCAGCACCACCCCGACACCACTCCTTCAGCCTCCCCCGCTCAGCGGCTCACCTTCCCAACCACAGAGACGCTGCTGCTGAGAGGCCTGAGAGCCTTGGGCTGCTCCAGCAGGGCAGGGCTTTCACACTCCAGCGATGGACGGGATAAGCTGAGAAACTTCTGAAACTGGAAAGGAGATGGACAGAGGGTGATGCAGCTGCATGGCCACCTCTGGCCCCGCATGTCACCCTGTAGAGACTAGAAGCAAACTCAGCCCTGTTGCGCCCAGGGCACACGCAGCCCTGGCTGGTCAAGTAGAGTGGGACATGCTACTCCCTGTGCCTCTGGCACTTCTCTGGCTCTACACCAAGATCCAAGAAGAAGGCATGGCCCTCCACACCCACACCAGAGCCCTAGGTGTCCAGGACTGGTTCAGCCCTTCTCTGGCATTGCTGGTGAGTGGGATCATCCCAGAGTGCTGGGGACCAGAGTCTCACCAAGTCAGGGCACCCTTGTCCAGGACCTGGCAGAGCCCTGCCTGAGCACCTGAGCACCCGTTGGGCTGGCTCTGCCCTGCAACTCACTGAAGGATTCTCCCGCTCCCGAGGCGAGGTCAGCAGCTCTGCGTCCATGATGGTGTCAAATGGGGACAGAGTCTCGTCGTCCGTGCTGTCCAGGATCTCAGTGATGGCAGTCAGCAGGGACAGCTCATTCTGCGCATCCAGGCAGGCCTTGCTCTGCTGCAAGGGTAGGGCCCGTCTCAGAAGGTGGTGGAGCATGGCCACAGGCCCTGGGGGACACTGCCACCATCCCCACCCATGCCACAGCCAGAGCCAGCCTGGCGACCACTTCCCACACCCGTGCGGGCTCCCACCTCGCTCAGAGAGAGGTCCTCAATGATGGAGATCACAGAGGAGTCGAGATAGTTCTGCATGGTCCCCAGGATCTCTTCGGCCTCCAAGATGGTTTCTGCATCCAGTGACGCTAAGTTGAGGTCATCCTCCTCGAGGGAAAAGCACTGTCGAGGAGCACAGGGAGCCAGGTAAAACACTTTGCAAAGCACCACGACCAGCGTTGATCTCCTTTGTGGCGCACACAGGCTGCTGATAGCCCGTGCTGCAAACAGTGGCTGAGCTCCCTGCTGCGCCCCCAGCACCCCCAAACACACAGGGGAGCCAGGTGGGACACGGCTGTGTTGCAGGTCACAGCACAGCTCAGGGGACCTTTTCCCCCTTGCTTTTCAGGAGGGGTTCAGGCCAGTCCACCCTGCTGCACAAAGCCTCTCGTGCTGCTTTCAGCCTGAGACCCTTTTGATTACCAGCAATGCCCTCACACCTAAAACTCCCACCCAATTCACTCCACAGCTGCATAATAGGGAAAAATAAACTTAAAATCTCCATCAATTCTCAGGCTCTGCCCAACACCCACAGCCCTCACGCTGGACGGGGAAGGGAGAGGCAGGCTCTCCCCACCCCACAGACTGTCATGCGCTCCTCCAGCTCTGGCTGTCGGCGCTTCAGATAAGCCCCAAAACGTTACAAAATTCATAACAAAAGTGCAGGAGTCAGCAGCAGGGATGCAGCCAGGCTGCCACTGACTGGGCCCTGCCCCGACACCTCTGCTGCAGATTACAAGAGAACATGGGCTGTGCTCACAATCCAGGACCAAACCGGCTTTGTTGCTTCTTCCTCCTTCAAACTCCCAGCCCTACACCCTTTTCCAGTGCCCCCACCCAGTTCCAGGGATGTTTGGGTAACACCAAATGACTTCAGAAAGGTCTCTGCACCGCGCTCTGCAGTGCCGCACAGCCCAGCGCTGCAGGACAGCCAGGAACAGCGAGATGCTGGGCGAGGGCAGGGGCTGCGACCGCCGGACACGGACACGCAGCCTCTGGCAGGAGCAGAGACACAACACGACAGGCACGAGACAGGATGTGAATTCCTGTTTACAGATGGGCTTAGGCAGAGATAACACAGGCAGGGAAGATAATGGCATCAAGGATGGAGCCTTGAGAGAGCACACCTCGCTCCCAAAGCTGGCAGGGAGCCATCCTCTCCCTGGAGCAGCAACAAGGACAATCTGTCCAAATCTTGGGGGATGCTCTTCTGATGTAGCTCACCAGCGTTTCACGTATGTACCGCAGCCTGCACAAGCCCGAGCCCACGCAGGACAAAATGCCCCTCGTCCTTATACAAGATCTGCCTGTACTTTGAAATCCTCCTCTGGCAAGAGAGAAGCTGCAACAGAGCAGGTGTTCCCCTAAGTAGATGTTTTCCTAAAATATGATAGCACCAGAGCCACATGTCCAAACCCCCAGTCCCTGGGGCTCTTCAGAAACTTGCCCCCATCAGACAGAGCAGACACCTCGGGCCGCAGTGCAGCTGGGAGCCCTTTGAGAGCCCAGAGCATGGGCATCCCAGCACCAGGCTGGGAGCCAAAGCCAGGACCCCACTGCAATGCCCCGCACCCACCCATCCCAAATCCCCGCAGCCCATAGCCTGCCCACAGAGTGGCCCTGCAGGGCAGCAGCCTGCAGCAGTTTGGGGCTAAGCAGGCGACTCGGCAGCACAGGCCACCCTCTCTGAGGGCTCTCCGCCTGGGAGAGGAGCGTGCTGGTGACACCGGGACTGTCACCGCTCCACCCTGCCGTGCAGATCAGGCTACAGAGCAGCATTACCGCCCAGCATCCCCAGTTCCCCCCCTCGGCCAGCACTGGCTGCCGGTCAGAGCCCGGCGCAGAGCCCTGCTGGCAGCCCCTACGGCGCAGCCTGGCTGCGATTCCCAGCCAATCCTCCCAGAGATACTGGGAGGAGCGGGGATGCACATCCAGGCTCGCACGCCCAGCCCTGCCAAGCGCCGGCGTGCAGTCCAGACCGCGCAGTCCTGAGTCAGCGGTGAGCAGCGGGCAGGGGCGCCCGGGCTGTCTGCTGATGGCGAGGGGGGAGAGGGGAGCCCCTGGGGCTGCATGGCGCTGCCCTCCTTGCCCCAGGGCTGGCTCTCCCAAAAGGCAAGCGTCTAAGGAGAGGTTTCCAGCCCTGACTGGCGCTGGACGTTGGGAGGGAGGGAGGGAAGTTAAATCCTCCCACTCAAATGGCCTCTTCCCGTGGCTCCTGACCGCAGCCCAGAAGCGAGGGCGGGCGGGCAATCTCCCAAGCCCTCCTCGACTCCTTTGACTCAGCAAACAAGGAGTCCCACAGCCATGAGTCACTGGTGAAAGAGGCTGCATTCCTCCAGGACTCCCTTTGATCCACCTGGGACCAGGCACCTCCTTCAGCCCTCATGGCTTGTGCATCAGGGCGGGGGTCCAGCCCAGCCTGCTCTGCCCCTGCCAGAGATCCCTGTCCCCTCTAGCTCAGGGGGAACACCCTCTGCACCCTCCCAGCTCCCCGTGTTTGCTCTGAGCTCAGCAGGGCGCAGGCTGCCGGCCATGGGGATGCTCAAGGACAGGGCCATGGGCTCGGGCCATGCCATACCTGAGCAGCCAGGGAGAAAGGAGGATGCCCACAGCCCCAGAGCCAGCTTTGGGCGCACGTCGAGCAGGGGTGTGAGCAAACCGCTTGAGATGGGGACAGCCTGAGCATGGCCACCAGCTCCTGCGGCACCCGACCAGAGCAGGGGACGCTGCTGTGGTACCCAGGAGGCACAGGCGAGGCCTCGGCAGGCAGCTGCCCGCCCGAGCCACGCTGGCGACACGTGTGCCCGGCGTGCCACGCCGTGCTACGCCCCAAAGTGCGAGCAGCAGCCATCCTGCCTGCGCTGGCCGTGGGCAGGCTGCCAAGGCGGCTCTCACCTGGCCCGAGCTGCGGGCAAGGGGCAAGCCCGGGGAGCTGAGGGGCTCCAGCTGGTGCAGCAGCGGCCGAAGATGCTCTGCAGATTCCTCAGCTGGTGTCGGGAGCGCACCTCTGCTCCCCAAACGCAGAGTGCTCGCTCCGCATCAGGGAGGGGCGAGCCGGGCTCGGCGTCCCCTGCCCGGGCTGGGGGTGAGGAGCCTCCCCCAGGGCAGCCCCCAGACCAGGCAGGAGCACCCAGGGAGGGGCAGACGCGAGGGGCTCCCCGAAATCCCACGCAACGCCCGGCACAGGTGCCCCCAGGTCCTGCCCAGGGGCGCTGCACCCCCCGTGCTCCCCAGCCGGGCACCCAGCGCCGCCACGGTCCTACCGGAGACCTGGTACCCGGGGCCGGTGACACGGGCGGCGGCACCGCATCCGGACCCCTCCCAGAGCGAGAGACGCTTTCCCCGGGATAACCCCCCTGCTCCCCCGGGATAAGCCCCGGTACAGCCCGGGGAATCTCCCCCGCCGCGGAGCGCCCGCGTCCGCCACCGGCAGCTGCTGCCACCGAAACCGGCGGGTGTCGGTGTCCCGAGCGGCCCCCGCACCGCGGCTGCTGCAGGTGGCGGAGCACGACACCGGGGTGGGGAACGGGAGAGCAGCGGAGAGCGGCGGGCACCGACCGGCGCCGTTCGGCAGCGCTCGGTGCCACCGCCCGCGGTGGGCACAGCCCCGGCACCGCCACCCCCCGACCCTGCGGGGCGAACACCGGGCACCCCGCCCGGGCTGCAGGAGAGGCGCCGCGGCCGCG
>WEIS01007835.1:1065-13051 GCA_013389965.1 Todus mexicanus | reverse complement strand
AATCTGTGAATACAGGTGGCAGAGTCTGTGACTGCCTGTATGCGCAATGTATATTAAGTATTCCTTAGGAGGTTAGTACAGTAAGTAGCAAATTTCAATAGTAAAAGTGGTGAAAGATACAAAGAAAAAGCTAGCGACTGATGGTGTTGATTAGCTGTTGGTGTATTTAACCTGAAACCCCTTTTCTTCCAGGTAAAAAGTGCACCTATGGGCACAAATGTAAATATTACCACCCCGAACGGGCAAACCAGCCTCAAAGGTCAGTAGCGGATGAGCTTCGAATAAGTGCCAAATTATCTGCTGTGAAAACTATGAGTGAGGGAGCCTTGGCCAAATGTGGCACAGGGCCATCCAGCTCCAAAGGAGAAATCAGTTCTGAAGTGAAACGCATTGCCCCAAAACGTCAGTCAGATCCAAGCATTAGATCAGTAGCTGTGGAGCCTGAGGAAAAGTTATCAGTAGCCCGGAAGTCCGAGGCCAGCTCTGTCCCGTCTCTGGTTTCTGCATTAAGTGTACCAACGCTCCCTCCACCAAAAAGCCATGCAGCTGGTGCATTAAATACTCGTTCTGCAAGCAGTCCGGTGCCAGGTTCCTCACAGTTCATGCATCAGAAATCCTCACTGGAACATATGTCCAGTGTGCAATATCCTCCTATACTAGTCACCAATAGCCATGGCACCTCAGTTGGCTATACTGACCAGTATCCCAAATACGAATCCTTGGGGGACCATGGCTATTATTCCTTACTCAGTGATTTCTCCAACTTGAGCATAAGTAGTATCCGTAACACAGATTATTACGGGGCTGATATGGACCAGGGGATGTATTCTAGAAACTCAAGCCCCTGTCCTGACAATTGCTTAAGCCATACAAGTAATGATTCTTATTCCTCTTACAATGACTTGTATCTGGGTGTAGCAGATGCCAGTCCAGAAGACAATGTGAAGATCCACAGACTGCCATCGCAAAATCGTCTTCAGCCTTTTTCCCATGGTTACCATGAAGCCTTAAATAGAGTTCAAAGTTACGGAACTGAAGAGCCTAAGCAATCCCTTCGCAAACAGTCAGTTTCCCACTTAGGCCTACATGCCCAGCATCCAGTTGTTGGAGCACGGTCCAGTTGTCCAGGAGAATACCCCGTGCCTCAAAACGTTCATCCATCAACTGCACAACCAAGCCGTGCCTTGGTCATGACGAGAATGGACAGTATTTCTGACTCACGGCTTTATGAAAGTAACCCTACAAGGCAGAGAAGACCACCTCTCTGTCGAGAGCAGCATGCTAGTTGGGATCCGTTACCATGCGCGTCAGACTCTTACACTTACCACTCGTATCCGCTGAGTAACAACCTCATGCAGCCATGTTATGAACCTGTCATGGTAAGAAGCATGCCTGAGAAGATGGAGCAGCTCTGGAGGAACCCCTGGATTGGGATATGTGGTGAGCCAAGGGAACCTCATATCATCCCAGAACATCAGTATCAAACGTACAAGAACCTGTGCAATATTTTCCCTCCAAGCATTGTCCTTTCTGTGATGGAAAAGAATCCCCACATGACAGATGCACAACAGCTGGCAGCAATGATTGTTGCCAAGTTAAGAACAGGGCGTTAAAGCGTTACAGCCTCTTTTGGGTAAAGGAAACTGTACAGCGTACAGAACCTGGCGGAAAACTTAAAGAACGAAGGGGCCAATCTGTTGTAAATATTTTCTACTAAGATAGTATAAAATTCTGTACACAGTAGCAATCATATATATGCTGAGGCACTATATAAGAGCTGATTGTATTGTAAATTTTAAGATTTTAAATATAGGGATTTTTAATAATATTTTATAGGAAATGCATACCTTGCTGCATGGATAGCTCATTAAGAATTACAATGTCACATTCGGTGTCTCAAAGCTGTTACTAAAAAAAAAATGTTAGCAATTATATTGCATGTATTAGTGTACACTTTCAATTTGCTTACGAATACCTAATTGGCCTTTAAAAATATGCTCTGTACACACCCAGATGACTTTTAGGGTTTCAGCTCTGTCATTTGACACTGCCTAGTGGCATAGTAAATATTGAAGAAAAATTACGCTCGACAAAAATTAAAATACTCAATTTATAAAAGGAAAAACTGACTTCAGCTTTCGAATGTCAATATTGTTGCTGGCACTTAAATTTCAAAAGTGTTCCCCAAGAGCTGCAGTATCTCTTGTCCAATACGTTGGCTTGATCCAACAGAAACCAAATACTTTATTAAAGTAGGACCAAAACATTAAGTAGTGTGAAGGCATGAGCACCATTCAATAAATTAAAAGAAGTTTACCTGTAGCCTCTCTCTTCAGAATTGCCTCTCAGCCGTGCAGTGAGCAGCTCCTGGCCCAGAGGTCTAGACAAGCTGAATGTAAATTGTGAGGTTTACATGAATTGGATTACCTGAAGCAGCAGAAACTGGATGTTAACGTGGAAGTTCGCCAGGAACTACAGCCCTTCCTCTGGGGGCAAGGCTGGTGTTAGAGTGAGCCTAACATGGCTGTACCGGATCAGCTTGAGCAAGGGGGTGGAGGGGGAAGGCTGCTTCTTGAAAAGAGATGCTACAGTCTGGGTTTGCAGCATAGCTGGCCTGGTTTTCGCTCTTCGGATCCACGCAAAGGTGTGCATTTGCCTCGTGAAGGCTTTTAGAGTTCCTGTTTCAACAGGCGAGATAATTTTGTGTGGCATTGTTTGCGCAACTGGTATCTTGCTCAGGGTGGAACCTTTGTAGCTAAATGTCTCCAAAAGAGGCGTTTATTGTTTTTTAAGCTGCACTGACTGGACGCCCTTTTTTGAATCCATTGTATATTTCAGCATTTCGAACCATACTAACTCGATACCTCTCGAGCTAGGACTTGTTGACTTCTACTGTAGTTTTTTTCATGAAAGTTGAGAAGGCCTGGTTTCTGGCCTTTTGTTTCTTCATGAGAAGGTGTGACACTGCCTAAATGTTTCTTACTGTGAAACACACGGAACGTGAGGCTGCAGTCAGGGTTGTTTCTGGTGTTTTGATAATGGCTTGCATGCTGCTTTCTAGTTATCTGTTTGTCTGAGGAACAGAGTTTTATCATTTCTCCCACTCGTGTTACTGTAACGGTTTGATTCGAAATATCTCGTGGGCTCTATGGTGTGCAAAATATGTTCCTGTCATTAAAAAAACAACCAACCAACCGAGAACAAAGCACAATTTCAGGTGCAACTACAGTTAATTTACTGAGATTTGATAACCGTGTAATTCCACACAGGATAAATATTCTTGTGTTGGTGCAGGTAACATATATAATGACCACATCATTCCGTATTGAAAAGGAGTTAACTCGCAGGTAAATCTGTATTTACATCGGGTGTTTAAAAATAACTTCAGTTTTAATTAGTTGGTTATAATCTTTGTTAATGGGGGAAAACCCCCAAACTTTCAACATTTGTAATAGTTGGAGAAAACAGATTTAACTCGACTCTTGACCAGTCTTCAAAAACATTTCTTACTAACCAGCATTTTCTATTTTTAATTTGCAATTAATTCTTATTCTCTTCTCTTGCATGGTATAAGCAGCTGAGAGCAATGCCTCAAATAACCAGAAATGACCTTTTGTTTGTTGATACAAATTGTATCTCTTTTTCTTGATTGTATAAAAACTGTGTATAAAAAAAAAATAATAATCTCTAGATTAACTTCAGTATTACATTCTCACCACAATGTTTGTGACACCGTGTGTCACAGGGAAAGTAGCCCATGAGTAATTATGGATCTTTTTTTATTTAAAATGGGCACTTGTAGTTTATAGACAAACAAGGAGAACTTTTCAGCACCAGTTCATTACGTGCACAGATACTGTGTGTACACCTCAAAGCATTACATAGTTATCTTGAGTCTATTTATTAAGCAGATACATTCTTGCACTAAACTTTATGTAGAAATGTTGCTGTTAACTCATCTGCATGTGTTTAAAATGTAACAATAGAATTGCTATAGACTCTGCTTTGTTCTTAATGGATTAATTTATAAATTCTTTAGGTATAAAATGAAGTTTCTTGTGCACTCACATTTTTCCATCTTGCATGGAATTAAATATTTGTATGTAGAAAAATGTTTGTTCCCTTTTTCTCCAATTATAAAGATAAGCTATTGTAAGAGAGGCTTAGTAGGTGTGTTTTTAACATTTCCTAGTGTGGAAAACTGAGCAGAAATTTCTGTATGAAGTGTTGGGTGGTTTATGGAGATACTAATTTTTGTAGGACTCGCCTAGTCATTTTGTTTTTCACTAGCCTGTGTCTTACTGATGGAATAATTCCTTTTTAAACAATGGGAATGCTATGCCAATACAAACCCAGCATACTATTTCCCTAAGGCACTGGGAAGGCAAATTGTCTTTTTCTAAGAAGCTATTAGCATCTATCATGCATAGAGTTACAGAATGGTCAGTGTAGCCTTGTGGAAATAATTCGCAAATTTTGTGCTTGATTAGTCCTCCTTAGAGGTAACGAAACATTTGTATGTGATTTAGTCTTTCCTAATCAACTCCTTTAAGTGGTAGTTCAGCCATCCGCGTCTGTTTTCAGACATGTTTCCAAGCCAGTTCAAAACACTGACACCTTCATTAATCTTCAGCGCATAAGCTTAAGTTTCTTCTGACACGGAAGAGTTGATCTTATTAACACCTGATCATAACTGTCTATATTGTAAATACAAGACTTTGTATAAATGCTCTTTTTGAGAGCATGGTATTTAAATGTTTTTAAATCTGTAAGAGAACAGTTCTACAAACTATATTTTATTAAAATCCACAAAGTTACAAGTCTAGATGAAGAAAAATCAAAAGTGGGAAGGTAAAATCCTGGCCTCCTGCAATCTGCAAGATTTAAGCAGTACACTTCAGTGCTTTACTGAGGCCAGAGTGTTCTCTGGGAGTTCTGATTTACTGATCTTTCACCTTTAGCTATATTACTTTCACATAATTTGTCACTTAAAAGTGTATAACCTTTAATTCACGACTCAAAAATAAAATGCTTTATGGGATGTCAGTTTAAGTTATTTAATGTTGGTGGGGTTTTTTTTGTAAGAATTATATGTCAGTAATATATTCAGTTGTACATATAGATGATTCCACTACTGTTAGTCCTGTTGTCGTATTGAGCTGCAGTAGTTAGCTTTGTTCATTTGTAGAATTAAACATTCCTGTTTAATTGTTGTAAAATTTTATAAATCTGTTTGGGTTGTTTTGGTTGACCCAAATATAATGTAAGTCTTAATGACAAAATGAGTGAAAATGGATGTTAAACCAGTACGTGGTATTCGTAAATCTCTGTAGTAATAAGCGTGCACTGCTCTAGTTACTGCTGCATGTCATTCATTCACTAGCATGAGTCTGTTTAGCTTTTTAAAAAATGCTGTAACCGTAAACTTAAAATAGAAAGTGTGGGTCTGGTTGCTTAGAACAAGCAGAAGAATGCTCGTTAAAAAAATAAACAAACCCCAAACATCTGTCTAGGTGAGTTTCCCCTTACACGCCTTCAATGCCAGTTTGCTTCCAACGGTGAATTTTGGCATTTTGAAATTCTTAATGATAAAAGTCAGAACGCACAAAGAATGCGTCCAGATAATTCAGTTTACAAGTACTCAATGACATGCGCGTACACTACCCCACAAACAGGAACATTTTAAGGGACATATTTTGACTACAGTAATCTTTAAAACTCTACGCTAAAAGAGAAGGAACGCGCATCAGACTGCTCCGCAGCCTGGGGATATCACTTCATCTTGACTTGCCAGAAGTTTACCTGAAGCTTTAGTACTACAGGACTCAGTCAGATCATGAGATCCGTCGCTATTATTTCTCTGGTGAGCGTTCAGCTTTACTTACCCTCTTCTGTACCCACAGGTTGTCTGTGTGGCAGAGCCCTTATTAACCGTGTTTCTTGCAATACTTCAACTGGAATAACACAAGTGCACCGTCACTTCAGTTCTTTTCCTGTCAGTGTTTGGTTAGCCTTCGAAGAGCCACTATACAGTATCTATGATTTTGGTCTGTGGTATTTAAAGTTTGTAAATCTATTACAAGAACTGAGAGAAGAATCTAAAAGAAATATATTACCTGTTCCCCACCTGCTCTGTGTTAAAAGGTTTGCACAATTATTTAATATGAAACATGTTATACTTTATATATATATATAAATTGCTTATTTAATAAAACTGAGAGCCACTGGATTATTTGTTTCTAGCTTTTTATTTTGTAACCATCTTTAGGCCAAAGCCCCCATGAGCTGTTTTGTCCCAAACAACTGTTGTAGTCTGTCCAAATTATTTCTCAATGCTTTTTAGGTGATTTACTGAAAAATACCCAGATTCTGAAATCATACAAAATGCTCAGATTTTTTTATCTGTGCTTAAATCTGCGGAGGAACAGGGCAGGAGTTTTAAGTTACTTTCAAGAAGTGGAGGGAAAAGTACTACTAGGTCCCTCTGTCTTTGGCATTCTCTGTATCACACATGCTGTCTTTTGCTATTTATACAATTATTTCCCTTACTATGGGGGAGGTGATACAATGTCATCTATTCCCATTGCTTTGACTCAAACTGCTTCAACTTGTTGGGCCGGTGGGGAGGAGTAAAGCTAATGAAAGGAAAGTGGTAGATAAAGATCATCTCTATCCGGATTTGGCCGAACTTCTCACCGCTACCGTGTTTGCTCTCGCAATCGCCAGGAACCAGGTGATTCAGAAGACAGCACAAACCCAATCAAATTATCTGTATTGCAAAGTTGCTTTTTCCTAATCCCATCCTCCGTGCTTGATTTACATCCCCAGGTGTATACCACTCCCCAAAACAAGTACTAATAAAATTCCATAGGATATTCTTACTGTTCTCCTCTCAACTGTAAGTCCTGGGTAGAGCTGAAGTCCCTGTTAAGAGTAGCTGCCTTTAGGAACGAGAAAACGAAATATTAAAGACTTGAACAGCCAGGAACAAATTATTCTAATACAGTTCTGCTACTCTGTCCAATTACTTACATTAAAAAGAAATTTAAAAATAGGGAAAAAGAGGGGTCACAGGCCACAAGAGCAGTGGACCTAGCCCTTGATTTGCTCAGCAATTCCTCTTTGCGGGATTTATACCACATAGCCTCACCTTCTATCTCCCAATCCTTCTCATAGCTTCCATTTGGAGATGTCTTTTTCACACAGTAAAAATCTGTCTGGAGACATCATTTTACAGGAAGAAAGCAGTCGCCAGAAGTCCCACCCAGTGCAAAGGAAAAATCAAGTCATTTAGGAACACATCAACTTTGCCCTTCCTATCCCCACTCAGAGTACGCTTCTAGCAAAGAAAGTAAGTAGCACGTTGAAAACAAATTTTACCGATTAAACTATTACCAAAGGGGGAACAATAATTACACGTAGCACAGTATTTTGCCAGCAGCACCCTTTCCTTTTTTAACTGTTGCGTTTTCACTGACAGATCTCAGAAGTTGCCAATACAGTAACTGTTTACTTACTTGCTTTTTAAGTCATTTGAACTGGCTGGCTTTAAACGTGAAGGTTCTCTCTGCGTTTATTATGGATTACTCATTGTAACGTTGTCGTTTCCCAGGTACTTGGGAAAGTAGCTACAAAATTGTTCCTCCTGTAAATCAATCAAACAAACACCAAGTTTCCTAATCCTGAACAGAACAATACATAATTGTCTAGTTTTTACATTTCTGTCGTTCTAGCAGAAACCCCTTCCTTCACTTTCTAAAACCCAAAACATTTAGGTTTCTTTACTCCAGCCATTCCCAACTTTTTATTTTTCCTTCGTCTCAAGCCTGCTGCCCCACCTAGTAACATTTTGTTTAAAATTCTGTGCCATTACTATGGTTTCTCCTCAAGTCTCGGTATTCGTTTTCTAAACCATCTCGTAATTTTGTGCTTTTCTACGTCATCCACAGCGCTGGATTTAACCTTTTTTATTTGGCTCTGCGATTAGATCAAAGACCAGGATTTTTATTCCATAATTCAGTAGGTGAGGTAACGGCAGATACGCAGGGCGGTAACTACAGCTGATGAAGAAACTGTAGTGCCACACGATTTTACCAAACCAACCTTTGCCAAAGGGGTGAAAGGTCACATACAGCACCGTATTTGCCAGCATCACCCCTTCTTGTTTGCACTGCTATACTTGTTGGCACTGAGAAACCTCAGAAGTACCAAATACAATTACTTAAGGAATTTCATACTCCAGAAAATACAGTAAGAAAAAGTCCTCTTCACTCAAAGCTGCCTAAATAAGTTTGAGGAACTGCTGGGTAAATGAAGAAATTTCTGAATATACTAAAAAGGGGAAAGGCTTGCAGGAAAAATCACTCCCTACAGAAAGAGAAGTTTGTTTTCTTTTGCATTAGCACTGCTTGCTTTTAGAGAAGGAAACGTACAAGGTATCTTCCCTTTCAAACAACTTTGGGCTGTCTGGTAACGAGTAAGTGCAGTAGAATAGGATGACAAAAAATGAGAACGAAGGACTAATGCTGACATTGGCCCACCCAAAGCATCCGTGAAGGGCCACCAAGTTAGTAAAGGGCCTGGAGAATCGATCTTATGAGGAAAGATTGAAGGAGCCGGGACTGTTTAGTGTGAGGCAGAGGAGGCTGAGGGGAGACCTCGTCGCTCTCTCCAGCTCCCTGAAGGGACATTGCAGAGAGGTTGGTGCTGGGCTCTTCTCGTGGTAATTAGCGATAGCGCAAGAGGGAATGGTTCCAAGCTGCAACAGGGGAGGTTTACACTGGATATTAGGAAAAACGTTTTTCCAGCAAGAGTAGTCAGCTACCGGAATAGGCTGCCCAGGGAGGGGTTTGAATCCCCATCACTGGACGTGTTTAAAGGACGTTTAGACGTGGTGTTGGGGGATATGGTTTAGGGGGGAACTTTGCAGAGCAGGGCTGATGGTTGGACTCGGTGGTCCCAAGGGTCTTTTCCAACCTCAGAGATTCTCTGATTCTAAGTTGCTCTTTTAAACTTGCAATTCAGTCCTCCTGAATGTACTGCTAAAGTTGTATGTCCCTTTTTGCATCTCATTCTACAGAACAATGGCACTGTCAGCAGTAGCTCCAAAGAGCTGAAAAGATTCCATTTCATGATGCTGCACTGACCTGTTTCTGTTTATTTTGTAAACACTGCAAATTACTAGACTGCCTTGGAAAAAGGCTCCGTCTTACCCTCTAGCAGATACACTCCAGAAAATTCTTACTGAGGGTCCTGCAATAAATACATGTGTAAACTCCTATTTTTGACAGGTGATTGCAGAAGCCTCCAAAGTTCCAAGAACCTTCAATACAGGTAAAGAAAACTGAATTTAGGAAAAACTAGCTGGAAATCCTTTTTCTCGACAACTTTCCAACAAGGTACTCAAGTCCGTTTCTGCAGTAATCACACGAGCTCTCAGGAAAGACCAGAGTACTAGTCATCAACGTCAGCAAAATCATGAATACAAAAACATCAAGCAGAAAAATTAAAAGGAGATTAAAAAAAAGGAGTGACCTTAAGACTATCACTAGGAAAAAACAGTGCAACAAAAAAATTGTCTAAGATATTAATGCACAACTGTGCATTAAGTTGTGCTATCACTAGGCTTGATCTCTGAAGCCTCACGAGGAATCCCAGCTAGATGCAAATTGTAGCACTATCTTATTCTGGCAAAATCATGTAAACTCATACAGGACAATAGTCTGGTTAACGAGGACCAGAGGACACTCTCCAGAATACCTTAGTGAAAAAGCAAAAGCAGGGTCCAGAAAGGCCTTCAGTCAGTTTTATTTATTTTAACCATGAAAAAAAATAAAGGAACACTGAGGGATTCCAGAGTACTTTTAACTGTATTTGGCAAACATCAACTAGAGCCAAAAGCTCACGATAGTGGTTAAGCAAGGCAACGGTTACTAGACATGGAACTTAAACCACACCACCTTTATAAAATACTGATTTTACACAGTAAAAATTATAAAATCTTCACTAAAAAAAAAAAAAAAGAAAAAGTTTCTTGGAGTGGCTGTTTCCCCATCACCATTACTAGTTCTTCCACGCCACTTATCTTGTGCAATACTGTAAGTCGCAGAGCACGCTGCTGTCTTAGAAAAGTTGAAGGCCACTTTTTATTTTATGGAATTCATTCTGGGTCCAAAGCAATCCTCCTGTCACAGGAACATTCAATTCTGCAGAGCTGTGAGAGAAAGAGAAACACAGCACATAAGCACGGAGCTGACTTAGCATCACCAACGTCATTTTGATAGCACTTTCAACTCGTTGGCAAGTTTTATTTCCAAACCAAAAATATCATTTCTCATTTTCAGGTCTGAGCATTTAGCTGCTGGAATGCGCTTAGTTTTTAATCAGTTTGTTCCAGAGAGGCAACGGTCCCAAGACACCAAAGGTGCCAAAGCACAAGCCAAAGGAAAGGTTACGAGTTACTAACAACTGTGAGGAAGACATGACCTGAACCTTCACCTGTCGTTTGCAGCTAGGAATACAAGGCTGGCTGGGCGCAATGCTAACACAGCAAGTACTCCTATGGCGTTACAGAGAAGTCATGGAAACTAGTGCCTTTACTGAGATTTCAAAGGAAATTGCTGTTGAGTGACACCAACCAACAACACAGTAAGTAATTTCTAATTTTAGAAGGTGGCTCGCTCAGACAGGTGGAAATCCCTTCCACTGCAGAAGTTCCCCAGTTTGGACAGAGTCCCCGGAGATCCCCCAAACAACGACCCATGGACACGACTCACAGCACACAAAGTACAAGTAAGATTTTTATATAGTGTTTGCGGACGTGAGGCACTGTCAAACACAAGGCTCAAAGAATAGCTGGAGAACATACGCAAACCTTGCCCTACCCAAAGTTTTGCTACGTGAAGGAACTTAAATCACTAACATCTTGTTAAGGAGGCCAGATAAGGATTTATTTAATAATTTTTATTCATTTTATGAGAACGGTGAAGGTGAAAGTTAAACTGTTGTCAATAAAGGATCCACTTGAAACATGGTATCTGACACTGTGAAGGAGAAAAAGGGAAAATCTGTTTGTCTTCTGCATGTGTTTCACTTTCGCTATTCCTTATGCCCACAGAGAGCTCAGAGACTCCAAGCTACAACCTAGCATCCCCCAGGATAAGAATATATTCCCTGCCTACTCACTGTCTTTACCCCTTAAAGGACAATAAAATCCAGTCGTTATTCATGACCATCAGATGCTGAATCCCCTTGTTGAAATGGCTGCTGCTTTCAGAGTAAGGAAGACACATCCTCCGATTTTTTGAACCTCCAGAAACAACAAAAGCAGAAAAAGAAGCGAAACACAGGAATGGAAATGGGCTCTTGGCTGTCTCTCAAGTTCATCTTTAGAAGGGAAGGGAGGTTGTCAGCTGAAACTTGTTTTTCCCAGTACATAATCAAGTTTTCCCAGGAACTATTTAGCAAGAAGCAGAGATTTCACTCAAAGGATGGCAGAATTCAGGCAGATGTTAAAAAACATAGATTGAACATAAAGCACCAAGGGCTCCCTTGTCGTCTGTGGACCTGGTTAATAACGGCTGCAGCAAGAGGTTCTGCTTCTGATTTTTGTGCAAAGACCTTTTTCCTAATTAGTGTTAAACTCCATGCTCCAGGAAATCTTTTCTGCAGTTCATTAAGTTTGCAGAGCCAAAGAGAAAGACAAGGATGGCCACGGCTTTTAGAAAAGATGTGTCCCATTGCCTATGCCATTTTCCAAGAGTCCTACGGGTATTTGCAAAGCAAAGCAACAAATTTTCACAAAATCTCTTAACACACTGTGGCACCCCTACAGTGAGCCTGTCAGAACAGCTCTCTGCAGCTACCAACAAAGAAGTAAATAACAAACATTCCTTCTGGAATTGCCCATACAAACCCCTTTTGAAAGGAAAGCAGAAAACCCACGGAGCTGCAAGACAGCAGACAAAGTTTCTACATAGAAGAATAC
>WEIS01007832.1:33366-68525 GCA_013389965.1 Todus mexicanus | reverse complement strand
ACACTCCAGCCCCTCAATGTCCTATTTTGATATATTGATATATAAATATTCAAAATACTCTTTATAGTAATAATAGCTAAGCCATTTTACTTCAAGAGTGGTGCTTGTTGAGGCTGTTAAGTGGTGCTGGAGTCTGCACTACATCCTTCAACATCCATCTGAAGTCATGTTTCTCTTCTGCCAGTACCTGCAGGGCTGGATTTGGAGGGGAAAGATGCTTTTTATTTCCCCAGGTTTTGTTCCCTGAAGCTCTTGAGCTGTTCTAGGATAGAAGCGCCTTGTCCTTGATGCTGGTGTAATTCCTGGGCTCTGAAAAAGGTATTTTCTGCCTCTATTTTGGGGCTGGTGAGATGCTCCTTTGTGTGAACTCCTGTAGTTCTTGGCAGTGTGTCTCTGTTCTAATACTTCTTATCCTTCATTTTTAACTGGATTCAAAAGATTTTTATTGTCAACGGTGTTTCTTTTCAGGCTCTTTACGTGAACTTTTTAGCTGCAGACAAAAATACAAAGAGCTGGGCGTGTGCTTTGAGAGATAATAGGAAGATCTTGTGTTCTTTGGCTCTTCTCTGCTCTGTGTTAACGTGGTATTTGACAGTGATCTATTCTTTGGGGATATCAACTCCAGATTTGTTTCCAGTTGGGTTTCCAGAGTGTGAACTGCTCTGGGTACACCTATAAGGAGCAAATGCAACTGGCAAAGCTGGAGAATCAAATATTTTGGCCATTTGCAGCCATAGAATTAACTTCCAAGTGCCAACTGTTCAGTGAGTACCACGAAAAAGCTGATTAGTTTAGTACTTTAAAACTGCTGCTGCAGTTTGTGTCGAGTGCATGTTTCTGGAGGACAGTTGCACTTCTAGAAATTGAGATGTAGTGTCTCAAATCGCGAGCTCAAGAAAGAGGAACGGCCCACGGGAAGGTTTTGTTTGCACTGTATTTTTCTTTGGCCTCTCCCAGCATCACGCAGAAATGGTGTGAGAGAAGCAAGGACGGAAATTGCTTCTCCCACTCAGTTGCCACAATCACAAGACCTAAACAAGTCTTCCTGTCATCTCTAGTTCTTTTCTTTTCTTTTTTTTTTTTCTTTGCCCTTGGCCATGTCTCCAGTAGCATCTCCAGCTTGCGAGGCAGGAGTCCCGCAAACAAGAGCTTCGTTCACTGCGCAGCCCTCAGTAATTCCTCGGACGCTGCTTCATTCCCCGCACACAAAGTGCTTTGACCTTATGGAGAAAAGTGATTGTGGTGTTATTCACGTCCTCATTCAGTTCCTTGTTTGTCAGAACCGTTTGCAACGGCTTCTAGGGGTAATTTGTTTTGCAACAGCTTTTCCAGTAATCTTTTTTTTAAATTATTTTAGGGGGGTTATTGTTGTTCCCATTTTCATTTCTCAGCTGAAAGGTCTGGTAAAAGCTGACAGACACAGGAGCTGAATCAGCAAGAGTGCGATGAGCTGGTAGCAGCATCCTCACCCCTTTTCCAGCTGCTGGAACCATTGGTTGTTGGACCACAGGGGAATATAAAATCCTAGAGACATGGGGTAGTTCCAGGCTCTGGAAGGGAAAACCAGTTTACAAATCAGATTTAGATTGAGGGCATCAAGAAGGTTTAGCAACAAAATCATTTGGGGTTGCAGGAACTGAAGTGACACCAGATTTGTAGCTTCCCCCACGTTTGCTTTGAACTCCGGGTAAGATGAAGTGGCTTTTGCAAGGTAGAAGAATCCTTGCTTACAGAACTGGGATGAAAAGTCAGATTTTAAGGGGGAAGAAACCACTGAAGTAATAAAATGTGTAGTTGGGATTCTACTGCCGTTGCATGCATGTCATCAGTGTTGCAGGAGATGGGGGTTTGGTGCCTGCAGGGGTTGCTCATCTCTTTGGAAGAAGTAAAGTTGAATTGCGATTGCAAATCTAGCTGCAGATGTCCCTGCTCACTCCAAGGGGGTTGGACTAGGTGACCTTGAAAGGTCTCTTCCAACCCAAACCATTCTACAATCACTGTAATGCTTTCCAATCTCACTTTTCCTACGTTAGAAGTTTAATTCTATTGGGTGTAACTTGTTTTATAGATATTTTAAATGCAGTTTTAGCACCAAACAATCCTCTTTGCACTTCCTGCCTTCCCTGCACCAATACCTGGATCCATAACTCTGCATTTTTAGTAGCACCACCTCCTGCACAAGCTTGAGATGGACCAATGTAGATGATTAAGCAACCATAAGGACACTTCTTTCCCATCAGCAAACAGTGGGAAGCAAAAAACATGGTGAGCAAAGAAGATGATGCACTATTTTTCTAGTCCCTTGTCTGAGTTATGGGATGTTATAGTCAAACCAAGTGAACTTTGCTTCCAGAATTGCCCCTTCAGCAGCCTCAATGCTGACACTAATCTCTTCTTTTTTTTCCCAAATCATCCAATACTTGGCAAACTGTTCGTGGTTTCAGGCTTTAGCTGTCACAGATTATTTATGACGGGTACTGATGCTTCCAGTGGACGGTTTATTTTGGAGTTTTGCCACGTAGTGCTTACACTGGCCCTGAAAATGAAAGTACTGCGATTGGCCTTTCTGAAAGGAAAAATAATATAATGACCAAAAGCGTCCTTTTCAGACACTTTTCCGAAGGTATTTTGAGCATCCTCATTTGTTTCATATCCCTTATAGAGTAACGCTTCCTAAAAAACTCTGCCCCCCTTTCTTTCCCAGGCATACATGGTCCATAAATTTTGGCCATAGTGTTTATGGGAGTTTGCGGTGACTTCTGGGTTCTGTGTCTCAGTCTCCCATCCTGTTACTTCATCCACCTTCATCCTCGACAAAGCCAGTATGTGAGTGATGAAGCAGCTGAATGATGGCTTGTGGTAAAGTCACATTGTCTTATAAGCTGCCACTTTTGTTGGTACCAAGACAAGAACCCCCTTTCAGCAAAATGATTGCTTTTCTTTTTTCCTGAGCCTACAGAACTTAGATGTCACTTTTTTTTTTATACATTCTCATTTAAATGTAAACACGTAGCGACGCCAAATGCCTTTAATTAACACTGTTCATAGAGTGAGGGCTGCAAAATACATATTGGTTTGCTCTTTTCATGTTCCCATTTAATTTTTCGTGTCCGAACACAAAAATACTGTTAATTTGAAGCTGTATAAAAGCTAATACACTTAAATAGTTGTCATTAGGCAAGCCTTTCTCCCAGCCGTATGCTAATTACCTAATTATGCCTATTTCATTGCAATATTTTCTCCAAAATACTTTGGAAACAGCCTGTCTACAAGAGGCCGCGTTTGATGTTGAGCAGAGCCAGGCTCACGCGCATTGGCGTTTGGGAGACCACAAGCAATTATCTTCATTAACGTTCCTTTGACCCAACATAAGACTCAGAGACATATTGAAAGGAAATCCCGGGGCACGCCTTCTGTGATTTATAAAGCTCAAATTAACACCTCTTTGCTTTCTGACCTCACTAAATTTCTTAGTCATTAGTGGAAGCTTCTGGCATTTGAGTGGTTTCGGAGCGGGGGAACTTGGCTTTAGAAGTTACTGGGGCTTTTAGCATCTCCATGGGCTTCATACTTGGCTCGCAATCCTACTGGAGTCCAGTTGTTGGGATGCAGAGTAAGCACCTGTGGAGAAGCAAGAAAAGCTTTTGGGCGAGTGGGGTTGAGTGACCTGATGCTTTATAGAGGATTTATTGAGCTTGCACACGCTGGACAGGAGGGAGGAGGTAGAAGGGAAGGTTGGTCTACTTCAGGTAACCAACTTGAAGCCCTGTTTGCAGTTCTCCCATGAGTCAGCAGTCTTCAATACACTGATATCTTGAATAAAAATAGCCAGTCCTCTTATAAGCTTTGAAGTAAAGTCTCAGTGAGGAATTATCTACCTTAAGTGTGGGGGGTGTTTTTCTCCTTTCTTGAAGAAAAGCTGATGCTGGAGTCACAGACAAAGAAAACCCAACCCAGCACTTAACTGACATCATCCCTGTTGTATCAGTGCCTACACTAAAGCTGTAGGAAAGCAGCTGGAGCACTTCCCGGTATGTAATGTATGTCCCGCTACCAAGCAATGTGCCGTGAATCCCTGCCAGATGTATTTCACCGTGACACGTCCATTTCTTTGCTTTGAGAAGCGCGTGGCTGGGGATAATATTCCTGATGAAATATCAGAGCCAGAAACAAGCTAGCATAAAATAAAGCTTTTCATTTGAGGACCTCAGCAAATTCTGTAGTAAAGGAAACAAATCTTCAAATCCCAGCCTTGCATGGATGTAGATGAGGGTGGCTGTGCTTGTTCATGGATCTGAGTACCTGGGGAGGAGCACAAGGACAGGGTGACCGTGTCAAATGCTTCCTCCAAATACTCCACCTGACATTGAATGTCTGAAGCTCAGAAGCCCCCTAAACCTGGTTTGGGTTTTGACCTCATGTTTTTTGACTGTTCTTGAGCCTCTTGTTGGAACTGTCATGAGGTCTTGCTCCTGTGGGGCAGTGCTCAAGGAGAAGCTTGATACTGTACATAACATTAGGACATAACCTTTTATCTGTATTAAGTCACCTGACACTTCATTGCCCCATCCTGGCTCTGAGAGTCCTCTCCATTTCTCATTGACTTGGTGGATGGAAAAGTGTTACTGTCTGAAATCTTGATAAGTTTAAAATCTCCTGGGTAGGAAGAAAAAGGAGTTTGTCTACTCTTCGCTGCCACAGGACCATAATGTATCTAGGGCAAGGCCCAGGTCCACCAGGACGGATGATGGTCATTTTATCTCAGCAACTAAACTCTGATGGTATTGTCTCCCACACACCCATGGAAGCTGACAATTCTTCTTGCAGTCTGCATTTTGGAGTGGTTGTAGGGGTAGGTGAATTAAGTCAACACAAGGTCCTCATTCCAGGAGTGTTGGAGCAAAGCATCAGGTGGATGAGCAGCACATGCTCTTGAGTGGACACTGCTGCAGGAATCGCGTGTCCTCAAGAGAACTTGCAGCTTGTGACCACTGAGTAATTCAAGTTTTTTGAGTGTTCGCTGCTTCAGAGTCAGGGAAAACATAACAAAAGCTTGAGGTGCTGTAGGTAGTTATGTCTAAGTAGAGGGAAGCCTGAGGTGTGGGTTGTGTTTGTGTTAAAACTCTTTTTTTGGCTGTGGAGTCTCGTTCTCTGGAGAGATTCCTGGACAATGTTATCCTGGGCCCCCTACTCTGGGTCACCCTGCTGGAGCAGGGGTTTAGACCAGATGATCTCCAGAGCTCCTTTCCAACCCCCACCAGTCTGGGATACTGTGGTTTATTTATTATAGCTTTGGTGTATGCAAACCCTGCTCTCTTTACAGATGTCAGTTGGGAATCATCATTTGCTTTCTTTAAGGCGATTGGTGTCGGCACTTGAGTTGCTCTGTTGCATCTCAAGATGCACATCAGTTGTTTCTCAAGGATCCCTGCCAGGATGAAACACCTAACCTGTTTTTGGTTTTGCTGGGTTTTTTTCAGCATTGCTAACATGATGACCTGACAAGATAGAGGACGGTCCTGACTGCGCAGCGCAGGTACTAATGGGAAAGAATCCAATATGAGTGTAAATGATGTTGGAGGAAGACGACGCTTTGAGGATAGCGAATACACGCTGCACATCTACCCTGGTAGCATCGCAGAAGGGACTATCTACTGCCCCATCACCGCCAGGAAAACTTCCACTGCTGCCGAGGTGATTGATTCACTCATCAATAAACTTCAGCTCGAGAAAACAAAATGTTACGTCCTTGCCGAAGTGAAGGAGTTTGGTGGGGAGGAATGGATCCTCAACCCTACGGACTGTCCGGTCCAGCGCATGATGCTGTGGCCTCGCATGGCCCTGGAGAACCGCATCAGTGGCGAGGACTATCGCTTCCTGCTGCGGGAGAAGAACCTGGATGGGTCCATTCACTACGGGAGCCTCCAGTCCTGGTTGCGGGTGACAGAGGAGCGGCGCAGGATGGTGGAGCGTGGCTTCCTTCCCCAGCCGCCGCAGAAGGACTACGATGACTTGTGCAGCCTGCCGGACTTGAATGAGAAAACACTCCTGGAAAATCTCAGAAACCGCTTCAAGCAAGAAAAGATCTACACCTACGTAGGCAGCATCCTCATCGTTATTAATCCATTCAAGTTCCTACCTATTTATAACCCCAAGTATGTCAAGATGTATGATAACCATCAGCTGGGGAAGCTGGAGCCCCATATTTATGCCGTGGCCGACGTGGCTTACCACGCCATGCTTCAGCGGAGGAAGAACCAGTGCATCGTGATTTCGGGAGAGAGCGGCTCGGGAAAGACGCAGAGCACCAACTTTCTGATTCATCACCTCACCGCCCTCAGCCAGAAGGGATTTGCCAGTGGAGTAGAACAGATTATTCTTGGAGCCGGACCAGTGCTTGAGGTAAGATGGAAATGATCCTAGTGTGGAAACTTTTTAACAGTGCAGAAAAAAACCCCAACCTTAAGTAGTTGAGGTTTTATGATGACACTAATCTGGGGTTATCTGTGAAATGCTGATAATAAACTTACAACAGCATTAACAGTAAGAGAAGGTTTTGTTTCAGCTTCAAAAAAAAAAAGAAAAATAGAAGCACAGCAAAGGACTTTTTGACAAATTTATTTGTGCTGTATTTTCTCTCAGATGTTTCTTAATGCTGTTCCCTCAATGATTTTTCACTTTGAAAACAGAAATGAAAAAGCTGTTCCTGAATTATCAGTGACCTTTCTTTATAGTACATTGAAAAAAGAATTCATTGCCCAGAGTACATTGAAGGTGTTGTATTTACGGAGCTTCTGTGCGCTCAACTTCGTTGAGCTGGGGAAGAGATCAAAGGTAGTGTGCACTATCAAAAATTTAATATCTAATCACAAGGCCTTGATTTGGCCTGTGCAATTAGTTCTTTTATGAGGACTGTTCCTGTGTACATAAGGAGATCAGATGAACTGCACCATTAACTGCATTCATTAATTCATTAATTTGCCTTGAATTTGCCCCTAACTCTTTGAGATGGTTTTCCTTAGAATTGCGAGTTTGGCTTGTCAAAGAGTTTTGTTGATTAAAGCCTGCGGGTGACCTGGGCACCAGCTTTGGTCTTGCCGTTGGTTGTCTTCGAAGCCATGGTGCTGGGATTGCTTGGTGGCCACTTTTTGTTTTTAAATAAAAACCAGATTTGACTCAAGGATAGTAAAACTTGTGGATTTGGGGGGATTTGTTTTCTATTTTGAGTGGGGTTTTTGTCACTTGTAGACAGTAACATCTGTTCTCTGCGTCTCTGTTCCATTAACAAGTCTGAGGACTTGGGTCAGCTTCAACTGTTGTCATGCAGGAAATGATGGAGCTGCTTCTTACTGTAGTCAATGAGAAAAGGTCAGAGCAGGCTCTGGTGGTCTGCAGTTAATGGTTGTAGCTGTGGTGACGCAATTAGGTGGCCACATTAATTTATAAAACCTCTTTCATTCCACCTCCAATCCTGTTATTTTTTTGAAGCATTTCCCCATTTGGTTTTTGGTTTGCTTTTCAATGTATCTTGTTGGACCAAGGTCCATGTTATGGTTCTCTTAGGTAGTATCAGGCAGAGCATCTCTAGCTTAGATTTCCAGAGGTGGAAAAGCGACATCTTCATGAAGAAAGTAAAACGAAGTTTGAGGAATTGTTTGCTGGTTGTTTGGGGTTTTTTTCTGCTAGTTCTACTTTTTTCAGGAATAGGTACAATAGTCCAGCTGCAAAACTGCCTGAGCATTATTCAGTCCACTGAAATCAAGGAAAATTTAAAATAAGAGTCCCTTTATAGATTAACTGTTCCACCTACCTGAAAGATTAAATCTTTTTGGCGTTTTTTTCCCCAAATACAGATTTACAGCCGTTGCCTTTAGTCAAACAAGCTTATGACCAGAGGCAAGAAATAGATGAGCCTCACAGTTCTTTGCTTCCTCTTGTTTCCCCCATTGAACTGCAGCTGTTTTTTAAGGGGAAAAAAGTATCTAAATCGTCTCTGTTCTTGCTTTTGCATTTGGAGCAGCCGTTCGCATTCCTTCGCTCTGGCAGCTAGACGGCTGCTGTGGCGCGTCTCTAGCTGCCTCTAGGTCTCTGGCAGAAAGTGAGGGTAGTCCAGAATCTCTGCTGCTTGGCCAGCGCCGGTCCCAAAGAGCCACAAATCACACAGGCTGAAAGAGAAAATGTGCCTGCTGCTTCTTTTCCTTTCCTTCCCTTCCTAAAATTTCCTAAAAGAAAGAGGGATTTTCAGAGCAGATCCATTGTAAAGGGTTGTGTTAACTCTGCCACCCATTTGCAGATATGACCTTTTCATCTCTTCCTTCTGGGGTTGAAATTCCCTTCTCCATAAGTTTAGATGCCAAATTTTGTGCATTTCTTTTTTTCCTCCGTCTTCATTTTTCTCCAATCCTCCAGACACCGCTTTTCATCCCCTTGTTTTTCCTCTATGTAATTATGTTCAGCTCAGGCTCGTCTTTCAGGAGGCAGCAACATCTGTGCTACCCCTTCTGATTTAGGGAACGGAGCAAATAAGAGTTTACTTAGACGTGTTAATCTATTTTTTTTTTTCTCCTGCTTATGAAGCATCTCCTATAGCATGAGTATTTGCACTGAACCACCCATTCCTGGGAATGCTGTCGCCGTCATGCTCGCACGGCAGGAGCGGATGTGGAGCAAAATTAAGATTATTATTTATTATTTTATTATTTTTTTCCTGCAGCATTGCTGTTTTCCTCATTTACTTTTTTGGAATAGCCTCAGGCTATTGTTTGTGATTTTTATTGTTGTGTGAGATTCCCGGTAGCTTTGTCCAAGTAGTACTTCTGGGGACAGCTGTCAAGACAAGCTGTTAATGCCATCTCAACATGGTAATATCATCTCCTTGTCATTTGTTGGGGTTAGAGACATGCAGAAGTAGCACCTTTCTCCCTGGCTTGTGTATGTCTGAAAGTCCCCAGACAGGTGTTGAGAGAGGAACACCTCTCCTGCGATGCCAGGCTGAGAGAGTTGGGACTGTTACGCCTGGAGAAGAGAACGCTACAGGGCCACCTTCTTGCAACCTACCAGTATCTAAAGGGGGCCTACAAGAAAGCTGGGGAGGGACTTTTAACGAGGGCTTGTAGTAATAGGATGAGAAATGATCGCTTCAAACTGGAAGGGGGGAGATTTATATTGGAAATAAGAAGGACATTCATCACTCTGAGGATGGTGAGACCACTGGCACAGGCTGCCCAGGGAAGCTGTGGATGCTCTGTCACTGGAAATGTTCAACCCAGGCTGGATTGTGCTTTGAGCAACGTGGCCTAGTAGAAGGTGTCCCTGCCCACAGCAGGGATTTGAAACTAGATGATCTTTAAAGGTCCCTTCCAACCCCAACCAGTCTATGATTCTATAAATCTGCCCCCGATCGTGTCATCATTCTTAACATCTTGCTTGTCACAAGAAGTACCGCAACGGCAGCGACAAAAAACAGACATGTTTTCCAAGCAGCTGTTTACATGCATCTTCAAACGTCCCAGTGGGGATTTCTCAATCGCTTAAAAAAAAAAAAGAAAAGTAACAGCAAAAAGCAATTTCTTGGGCTTTGTGACAAGCTAAGGAACGCTGCTGGTGGCAGAGGAAGCTGTTGCTGTCCTTCACAAGCTGATGTGCATCTGCAGCAGCTACCAGGGAGGAAAATGGAAGCAGAAACTAAATAATACTGAATTTTATTTTATAGTAATTTGCCGTGGTAACGTCCAGCCTCCTTTTTACATAGCTGAGCTGAGCTCCCACAGCAGCAGCTGAAGAGCTGGCTGCTGGTAGGTGCGGGGAGGGAAAATGATCCTGCGCTGCCAAAATGTCAGTAGATGCTGCTGAATGTTTCCAGAACGAAACAAAGAGCTATTGAGACGGGTTAAAAAAAAAATAAATCAATTAACTAGAAGAATCGAGCATGTCCTGGATTTTCAGGGTATTTGAGTGGCACCGGACAACATGGAAATGCTAAAGCTCAATGTGCGTGTGTCCTCCGCCGCTCCTACCAAGCAATTTGGCCAGACCTGTAGTGATCTCAGGTAGGACCAGCTCTACTGGCAGATCCTACCTAGTTAACCCCTACAATGTGTAACCAGGATAAAGCAATGCTGGTTTTATACAGCAAATTATGGTGCGATTATTTCCTGGCAAGAAAAGGCATTATCAAATCCAACATACTCATATTTTCACTTGGGAGAGTGTTAATGGGAGGTAAACTTTGAGTATATTCCCTTTTCCTACTTGGAACAGTGTTCATAGAAGGTAAACTTTGAGTATAGTCCCATTTTTATTCCTACTTGCAACAGTGTCAATGGGAGGTAACCAAATGTCATTAAAATGGCCTTTAAAAAAGATAAATTATCTGTTTTATTTCATGATGTTCAGTTTCCAATACACTGTTAAATAATTAGAGAAGTTTCATATCTGAAAAATTGATTTATATGAAAGGGAGAGGGAAGGCTCGTTATTCTGCTTGTTACTCACTTTTGAACATTTTTAACCTATAGAATATGCAGTTCTTGCTGATCTCCTGTGTGATCTGAGTTTGGGGTAGGTGTTTAATGCTGCAGCCAAGATTTTTTTTTTCTCCCTTTGCATTCTTCCCTCCCCAGCGCCCAGAAAGGTTCAAGAGGGAGCAGCGCCCAGAGATTATGCAGATGATGCCTAATGGGGGAAGAATTTGTGCAGGCCTCCGCCGGCAGCAGCGACACAAAGGGCTCATACAGCAGAGCTCATGCACCAAATGCTTTTCAGCAGCGCTTTCAAAATGCTGTTATTCTTTAGCCAGTGATACTTTACAGTTTCAGGCTGGCTATCAAATAGTGTCTTGTTCATCCGTTTCTCTGATGCTGAATTATTCAATATTTTCGCTTTAGAGGCTTCTTGCAGTATCCAGATTGACTGTATCGGTAACTGGGGTTAATATTATTGTTGGGTTTTTTTCATTATTTGCTCTCTTCAGCAAACATTTTGTTACCCTAAAATCCAGTTTATTATGCTTCAGGGACAGAAATTGTCATTTCTGACATGAGATGGCTGCGGGAAGGTGGATTAGTTATTAAAGCAGGTTCATGCAAAGCTGCCTTTTTCTTCAACCTCTATCTTCTTTCACTGATCTTCTTTTCATTCACTGATTTTTTTGGGGTTTTACTGTTTCTTCTGTTGATCTGTATCTAGAGATCTAGATGTAGATTTTAGGGACATCAAAATGTTTTGTATTTGGAGATCTAAATTTTATAGATAAGAGATCTTGAGATATCCATGCTTTGACAACCCCTAGATATCTTGATTTTATCTATATAAATATAAATTTTTATATATATATAATTTAAATCTTCACCTGCTCTAGTGCAATGAGATGATCTTTAAGGTCCCTACCAAACCAAATTACACTCAGCATTATACAGTATTAGAGAACAATCTACTTTCTTAATACCATTTTTTAATCTTCCTCTAAACTATTGTACCAGTGTGTCTGTTATTTGGGTTTGTATTAAGCTTTCTTGGTTTAAAACTTGGATATCAAGGTCACCCTTGGGGAACAGAAGAGCCTGAGCACAGAGACTTTGTAGGACAGGGACTTTCACCCAGTTGACAAATTTTGGCTTTTTAGCAGTTTCTACTGTCCCCATGGCTTTTCCAGGCATAAAACTTGAGTGCTGTCCACTCAGCATCTCTGGTGAGAGCATTTTAGGTTGCTGCCCAAGGAGCAATGCCACCTCTTGTCTGCTCAGTGACAAGATAGTGGTGTCTCATTGAGCTTCAGGAGTTCAAACAAATCATTTTCTGAGGCAGCAAATAACATTTTCTGAATCTGTCCTCAGAGTTTTCAAATTTGAGAGGTGTTCCCTTCTTGATAGCACAGAAATTGCTCTTTATAGCACAGAGATTGTTATTGTTGCTTATTTTACACAATGGAGAGACAGAAAAATGTGATTAGTTTGTTGGTGGGGTTTTTTTTTTTCCTTTTACTGTCTCCAGTGACTGTTGATGTATCTAAAACCAAATGAAAAGCAGGGACATCTGCAACTAGAGCAGGTTGCTCAGAGACCCAGCCCACCTCATCTGGAATGATTCCAGGGATGGGGCATCGACCATCTCTTGGGGCAACCTGAGCTAGGGTCTCACCATCCTCAGAAAAAAAAAAAAAAAATTCTCCGTTCTCTCTGGTCTAAATCTGCCTCTTTAAGTTTAAACCATCCCCCCTTGTCCTGTCCCAACAGGCCCTGCTCCAAAGTCTGTCCCCATCTTTCTGCCAGGCCCCTTGAAGCCCTGCAAGGCCCCCAGAAGGTCTGCGCGGAGCCTTCTCTTCCCCAGGCTGAACACCCCCAGCTCTCCCAGCCTGGCCTCCCAGCAGAGGGGTTCCAGCCCTCCCAGCATTGCTGGGGCCTCCTCTGGCCCCGCTCCACCAGGTCCCTGTCTCTGCTGTGCTGAGACCTCCAGAGCTGGACTCAGCCCTGCAGAAGTCAACACTTCCGTTGATGACTGCAAGTAGAGCATGAGCATCAGTGTGAAGAGTGATCATCATTTAGGGTTGTATCAGTGAAAATGTGCAGCCTCAGGAATTGCTGAGATGAGTGGGGTTGACCATGTCTTCTGCAGCTTGCAGAACATTGTGTTTTCTTTGAGGTCTCAATGTCTGCCAGGTGTAAAGAAGCTCAACCAAGTGCCTTCTGCTTTGAGCAAATAGCTTGGCCAAGTTCAACAGAAAACAATTTTAAAAAGAAAGGAAATATCGCAAAGCCCAATCAGGGAGCTGCTCCAGCTTCTTCAGCCTCTAGGGTTAAATATTTTCTAGAGGTGAAGTTAAAGCTCAGCTGGTTGTGTGACAGAGGGCAACGGAACAACCCTTCCCCAAACCCAGGTTACGCAAGTCTGCTGCAGCTCGTGGCAGCAGTTTGGGGTAGGCAAACAAAATCATTGTTTCCCATGTTTGTGGGAAGGATCTGCCTTAACGGCAACAGCTGACTGTCACTCGTTTGTATTTGCTTAATTAAGACGGATGAGGGATAAACCTCCTGCCAGACAGGAGAGCCTGGGGCTTTGTAATTGGGATTGGGGATTTGAACTTTCATGAGCAAGGGCTACAATAGAGAAGATGAGAAGACAAACTGAATCCGAAGAGTTACTGTTGAGTTTAAACTAGCAGAGACATTTTGCAAATCATTTATTTTAAGGCATATAAAGCTTTAAAAGGACTATGTCCATTCTGCATCAATGTGAGCAACAAATTCACAAAGCTTTCAATCACTGGGATGGTTGGTGCCCCATATGCGTCACTACTTGCTCCTGTGCAGCTTCATGATGTAGAATCATTGAATCGTTTTGGTTGGAAGAGACCTTTAAGATCATTAAGTCCAACCATTAACCCAGCACTCCCAGAGCACCACTACCCCATGTCCCTCAGCACCACATCTCCATGGCATGGAAATCCCTCCAGGGATCATGGGGACTCCACCCCTGCCCTGGGCAGCCTGGGCTAGGTCTAATCTCTCTGGACTTCAGCAAAACTCTGAGAAGAAACAGAAAATTTGGGATTGCCTGCTTAAACTGACCATCTGTAGAAGGCTTCTCTCCACTTCTTCATTGAAGGTGAACTCTGCAAGCACTTCCACAGTTGAACTTAAGGCTCTGAAAAGCATGACATTGGAAGTACTGGAGTTTGTTTCTTTATCACCTGGGCTATGGCTGCTGGAGCAGCGATGCTCAGAGGAGTGTGCTTGAATTATCAGGCTGAACTCGGCATTTCTGGGCCAGAGTTTTCTTGGTATTTGGAGGCCTCTGGGACAGAGGTAACTTTGCCAGCAGCTCATAAATTTGAGCCAGGCTTTTTTACCTTAGTCAGGAAATTCATGTTTGAGCTTTCTTTAAACTGGGATTCACAGTGATCTAAGCCCAGCGCGCTGCCAAACCCAACCTGCAATTTTATTTTATTTCATTTTTGGCCTTTCATTGCTCTTTTTTGTTTTAACCTTTGTGGTTTGGATTGCTCCGTTCCCTCCACAGGAAAACCCTCCGTATTTTCCCTGAGCTGTTCATCAGAAGTAGATGAATTCACACAGTCACCTGAAAAAAAACCTCTGCTAATTTGAGCTTCTGTGTGACACCTGCAATGCAGACTTCGTGTACATATATATTATTATATTAATATTATATATTATTTTAGTGACACTATTTAAAATGTGATATAATAATAATACATGTATTATTGTGGACTTGTATATGCCACAGCAAACAGAGGAGCAGCTGGAACCGGGTGCAACTCTGCACTGGGCTGAGCTGACCTGCAGTGCAGCAGGCTGTGCTTTCCAGGAAAAATTATAGTAAATAAATATCTTTAATTTATCCGAATAGCAGTTAAGGAAAACATGTGGTGGTGCTTTGCAAGGATTGGGAGATTTTATTTGTGTGTGTATACACAAGCACACACAAATAAGCACTGCAGGTGTCATATAAAAATCCAAATTAATATGTATAATTATATATATATCTACTATAATAATGCATGTAATATTATAATAATATATATACACACCACACAAAAATCTGCCTTGCTTGTGTTACAGAAGCCCCAATTAATATATGATATTTACTATAATAAAATACACATACACAAACACAAATCTGCCTTGCATGTGTCATTTAGAAGTCCACATTAATATATATTATAATATCTACTATACTAATACATATAATATTAATATAATACTATGGACACACACTAAGCTGTATTCCAGTAACATATCTCTAATAGATGATGAACAATAGTAACAGAATAATAATATAATAGCATGTGGTGGTATTTTGCAAGGATTTGGAGATTACATTTGTGTATATTATACATGCACAAGGACACAAATCTGCATTACAGGTGTTGTATGGAAGTCCAAAGTAATATATACAAAATAATCTTATATGCATATAGTATAACAGTAATATAATAAAATACACACAAATCTACATTGCAGCTGCGGTATTGGAGTCCAAAATAATACATATAATAGTAATATCTAATACAATATATAATAATAGTAATATTTACACACAAATATGCATTGTAGTTATCATACAGAAGCCCCCAATAATACATATAATAATATATATTATAATATATAGAATAGAATACACACCTAAATCTCCATTGCAGGTGTCATACAGAGCCTAAAATAATTAATCAACACCCCACCCCCCCCGCTTTATTCTTTGGGTCGTGGCTTGGCACAAAACTGTGCATCCTACTGGGGCAGAATATTTCCAGAAGTCTTAGATTTGCGTTAAACGGGGAATAAAATAATGTTGTGGAGAGGACAAAGGCTGTCTTTTTTAATATTTCCAGTGTAACAAGTGGGCACCCAAGAGCTGCTAAGCCCAGTTTAAACAGATTGGGTTGCTTCGGATGGGGTTACAAAGCCTGATATTGGCGTTAACACTGCACAATAGGAGCAAAGCCTTCCCAAGTGCTTACTCGGCACAAATCAGGTCCTTGTGCAGCCTTCTACTTGGGTCCGTGCAGGAGAAAACAGTGCTTTCTTGAATTGCATCACAATTATAATATTTGTAATAATAGAGCTGAGATATAAACAGCCTCATGGCAGAGGGGAAATAGATGGGTAAGGAGTGGGTGCGACCTGCCTCGTGCTGTCGTGGTTTTGCTTTCTGGCTCGTGCAACCCTTCCCTCTCCATGACATCTGTTTTTCATCTACTCCAGGAAAGCCAAATAATTTCAATAAAACTGGGAAAAAACATAAGGCTTTAAAAACCCCAAGATATTGATGTTCGCCTGGTTTTTAAGAGGGATTATTAATTAAATTTATCAGCCTGGGTTATTGACAGAGTAGATGTTGACCTGGATGTTTGAGTGAACCCATCATCTGCTGGACAACCCAATTACAACTTAATGAGGTCAGAGTGACACATTTTTCCTGACAAGGCCTTGAAATGATAAATAATGTGAGTTGAGGATGCTCTTAATTTTGGTACATCCACCACGGGGCCAACCTCTCAGCAGAGCATCAAAGCACAGAGGTGGTGGTCCTGGTTTTGGTGGGACTGGCCATGTTTACTCATGGATTAAGTTAGCCTGTGACATCAATGTGTTTCTTAAATCACTGGATATATTGATAGGAAAGAAATATATAATATATGAGAGGTATATTAATTGAATATAGAATAAGTAATAGAAAATATATGATATATGTTAATCAAAAATAGAATAATAAAGAGAAAATAAATATCTAATAGATTAGATATATAATAATATATACATAGCATTGATAAATATAAAATAGTAAAGATTATTGTCTTTGTATCTTCCTCTCTAAGATTGTCATTTAGGCTAATTTTGAAGTTTAGAGGCAACGTGGGCCAGCGTCTGCTTAATCTTCCATTAACAGCCCCCTCGACTAAGTTTTTTAATTGCACTTTATTGATCGCAGGGCTTTTAAAGAAGTCCATAAGCTCTTAGCCTGGGCTGTGGGCTTTTTGGTGTGCAAATGGAGTATTTGTCTTGCTACGAGCACTATTGACCTCAGCAGTTGGGTACTCGAGGAATATTTACTAATTATTTTTCCATTTAGGCCACAAAACTCTTGCAGATCATTAGATTGGCTGCTCCCACCCTCGCTGTTTTTTTGTTGCTGGGAAAGCTTTGTTAAGATGTAATTAAGAGTAAGGAAAATATTTCTGATTTTCTGTATCATGTCTGTTTGTTAGGAGAAACTTAGCTGAGAGAAGAAGCTTTTTAGGTAACCAGTTTGTCTTCCCTGATGATTTAAAGTGTCAAGGATCTTCATTGAAAATAATAAGTCTCTAGGAGCTGTAAATTTGTGTTTTCTCTTTAATGGTTGCAATTTTTAAATTGCTTCATAGTTATCGTGTCAAAAGATTGTCAGTGTTCGTTTCTCCAAAGGGTGTAATGAAGTTTCCAGCTTTCAACTGGAAATTCAAAAAATAAACCAGTAAAATAGAGTTCCCCATGTATTTATGCCAGGAAGCAGCAGACCGTAGATGCATCTTCTTATGGTGATGTTGATGCTCAGCGTTATCTTCAGACCTTGAGTTTAGAGACCAGTTCCAGCCTTTTTTTTGCTTTTTTATACAGTCTCTCTTAGCATGGGATGGTTTTTTTTTCCCATGCCTTGTTTCAATTTCCACACGGCTTTTTAATTATTGTATATATATTTAATTATGATAGTGACTCTAGACTAGGCAGCTGATGAATTTTCAGTAGCTCCCATTCACCTGGATGTCATCCAAGGGGAGAGCCGGGGAAGAAACAACAGGAAAACAGGAGAGCTGACCAGGGTAAGAGCCTCACGTATCGGATGCCAGAGGCCGGGTGACCGAAGCCTTCCTGCTGAAATCCAGCCAGCGTGAGGTAGGACAATCGTGCTCCTGTTCTCTTCGCGGGTTATAAACAAGAGGATGAGGCTCAGCAAGAGAAAGAATCATTTCTTTCTGTGTTTTTCCTTTTTGTGATTTTTTTTTTCTGCTTCCTTTTCCATCATCCTGAACTGCAGGCAGAGCTAGAGACAAAACCCTGTTTTCACATGAGATTAATTTTTTTACATAGTATTTAACTTCAATAAAATAAAACATTTAATAGCCTCTCTTTAAAGAGACAAACCTCTTCTTAGCTACCACCAATGGTAGATTTGTTAGAGATTTTATAAAGCTGCTTCGGCTGAGCCAGCAGAGGCCCAGAGCAGTGATGGAGTCTCCGTGATCCCTGGAGGATTTTCAAAGCTGTGGAGATGTGGTGCTGAGGGACATGGGGTAGTGGTGCCCTGGCAGTGCTGGGTTAACAGTTCAACTTAGTGGTCTTAAAGGTCTTTTCCAACCAAAGCGATTGTATGATTTTATCCTATGATATCAGATGTATGCAGTTACCATACAAATTAACACTTGAAGGATGTTATCCACATATAATACGTTTGGAAAGGTGGCAAACGCCACCTCTTCAATTGTCCTGTTTTGCTTTACCAAACAGCTAGAAATACCCATTTCAGCAGCTTCATCGTCACCTGACAGGAACATATTGATTTTTGAGACTTCTCTTTCGCTTCCTGAAAATAATCAGTGCCACCCATTGTTTTTTCTGGCACTTCTCAAATATTCTGGTCACTGATAAGATAATTACTTCTTTCAATGCTACACATCAATCTGAGGAGAGGATTATTTTTCTCAGCGCTGCACATCAGTTTGGCTCCTACAGATGATGCTGCAGCTGAGTACTGCTCGAAATTTTGGAATTGCATCAAGAAGAGTTGCTGATTATTTCTATAATCCCATATAAAAGCAGGGAAGGGCTGGAGACGGGCGTCTTCACATTGAACCTTGGCCTTACGAAGTCGGTATTTTACACAGTGGAAAACAAATGTGGGTTTTATTGAGTTGATTTGATGGCAGAGTTCCGATATTATTATTTTTGATATTATTTTGGGGGGAGAGGGTGTGTGTTATTTTTTTGTCTTAACTAGCCAAAAGTAGCTGAGGTCTAAGAGGAAGGATAGCGTGAGCAGAAGCCAAGCCTGGTCTCGTATTACAGTGGTATGTTTTTGCTGCTGCTAACATGGTTTTGTTTTTCTTCATGACACATATTTCTCTTGGGAAAAGCAGGGAAAAAAAAGTGTGTGTAAAATAGACGCGATTGCTCCGTTCTTCTGCTAAGAGATTCCAGATGGGGGAGGCGTTACAGTAGGGACACTTTCTTCTGCCTTTCAATTTGTGACATTGATTTTGGTGATAAACTACAGGAAAACTTTTATCAGACCCAGAGCAGTGAATGCTTCAATTTTTTTTAGCATTTTTTTGGCTGTCCAAGTATCCAGTGAGAAGTCGAAACTTCATTTATGGTCCCATGTAGAATCATTATATTTAAAAAAAAAAAAAAAAAGGAGAAAAATAGGATTTTGAAGGGACTTTGAGGCCTCCTCCTGGGGCTGGAGGGTGTCCAAAGATTGTGCAGTAGAGCCGATGCCTCACGCTAAATTAGAAGTTGATGGTTGGTGAGGAAAGGATGGAAGCTGGTGATGATGCCTCTTCAGTCCACCCATTAAGCTGATTTTGCTTGGTCCTGGAACCTCTCAGACACTTCTGATGTAGTAAAGTTTGTTCTTTGGCTGTGAAATATAAATGTTGGTAGTTGTAGGCTTCTCTTGACTTGGAAAGACCACCTTAAGAACACCCCACAACTCCATTTTGGGACACTTTGTAAATCCAAAGCTGAACCTGAACTGAAGATTTTTTTTTTCTCCACCAAAATATATCTTGGCTGACGTGTGCTTGCTGGAAAACACGTGCATTTGGCTGCTCTTCCTGAGGCCATCCACCCTATGCATAAAATAATAGATGTATGAGGAGAGGATGAGGGACTTGAGCCAGACCTTATAGATTTGGCAGCCGCTACCCGCAGGATCCATCCATAGCAACCTTTGCTGACGCCTGTCTGCCAGCTTAGCCAGGCTTTTTCCTCATTACAGCCCTTGTGAAGGAAAACCGTCCCTGTTCAGGAAGAGGACTAGAGTAGTAGGCTTCAGGGTTTTATTTTGTTGCGCTGTGGTTACACAGTAATTCCTTTTTTTTCCGACGCATCACTGAAAAAGAGGAAGGTGAAATGGGCCCATCCTGTGCTCAAATATGGGAAAAGGAGGAATATTCTGCATCTGCGAGGAATGCAGATGCTAAATCCTCTTTCTTACATCGCTGATAGAGCATTTGCATCAGCAGAGCTTTAAATCTCCCAAAACAAGTGCATATTGTGATGACTTTTATGGTACTTTATCTGGAGTATCTTGCTCTATAAGTGTAGTTAATGGTGCACTTGATGTTTCCATTACGCAAGCACTTCTTTTATTCCATTAAATTAACCCCAAAACCTTCTCCAAATCACTTTCCCACTAGAAGTGATTTCTCCCACATTTGCGTTAGCCACTATGAACTTTAAATGCACAGAGACAAACTGTCTTAACCGACCCTATATTTTAAACCTAATTACTGCAGAAGATTCTTTGTTTAATTGCTTTCTCCAAGGATGGTGACTTGATTCAGTGGCGGAGGCAGAGGGGATTGATGCCCTTGAATCATCTCAGTATTACTGTGGTCAGTTGGGCTTAGTGCAGATATTTTCCACTGCTAAGACATTTTTAGTTGGCAGAAATGATCGGTAATAAAAAAAAAAAATAGACTTAAGAAGATGTTTCATGGCCTGTATGAGAGTAATATTTTTGTATATAAGTTATATTACAAGAAATTATGTCTGTTCATATGGTAGAACTCACTTGGCTGCTGTTCAATAATTATAATGATGAAATGAAGCATTTGATGTACTCAACGAACACAGCTGAATGTAATTCTATGTAGTGAAGGGTGCACTGTCATTGGCAGTGGGATGAAGAGTATGAAGAGTGGTTTAGCCTTCATACCAGTGTTTGGAGTGAGGAATACCCTTTTAAATATTGCTTTGGAGATTCGGGCAGTCTTTGCGAGGCTGTCCACATGGACCTGTTCTCAGGTTTCATCAGCACTTCCCAAGTGTCTTTATCCTTTGGACTTTCCCCACCCAAAGGTCACATATTTGAAAGGTTCTTTGGTGGGGAATGAAAAGCACAGAGGACAGGGTTGGATCTTTTGGTTGCTGTGCCAACTTAAAAGTTGCATTACTAATATTATGGGAAGAAACATAAAACTATATGGTTTTAAGAAGCATGTAAGCATAAGATCATGCTAGTAGAAGATGCTATGAAAAACAAACAGCTTGAAAGAGATGTTCTGCTGTGGTTTGCTATCCAAGGCCCGTGTAGGATTGGATATTGTTCCAGGCAGTGTGTTGAGACATGACTATCATGCCCCTGCTCTCTCTGCTCCAGAATAGTAAAGGAAGATGGCCAGATACTTGAAATTGAAGAGAGAGATTGCCAGGGTCCTCCAGAGGAAGGACATCTCGTCCATGTTGACTCACAGTGGGCTCAGGGTCTTGTCCTGGAGCAGTTGCTGTTTCTTGGCTTGATCGAGAGTTGGATTCCCATCATGGAGCAAATCACCAGCACCTTCAAATAGCCAACTGCTGCAGGGCTTGCAGACAATTAAGTGCTTTTAATTTCTTCTTATTGTATATTGGTTGGGGTTGGAAGGGTCCTATAGAGGTCATCTAGTTCAACCCCCCTGCAGGGAGCAGTGACATCTGCAACGAGAGCAGGTTGCTCAGAACCCTGGCCAACCTCACCTGCAATGGTTCCAGGGATGGGGGGCGGTGACCAACTTTCTGGGCAACTTGGGCCAGGGTCTCACCACCCTCAGTGTCAAGAATTTCTTAGTCTTTGGATTTTTAGTCTAAGTTCTAAAGTCTTTTGGTTATAACAGACTTGTTACATTGCAAGGAAGGAAAACGGTTTATTTTTATTTTAATTTTTTTCTTGTGGTCCAGCAGCAGCTAGAGCTTTGCAAGTACTTTTAAAAATACTGAGTTATTTTATTTCACACAACCTTGTGCTGCAGGTTTTGGTGACTGGGAGATATCGTGGGATTTATTAACTAAATGGGACAAGGGCAGATGAGGGAAATACCTTAAAATGTGTTGTGAATCGGTCTGAGTTATAGATAAACCCTTGTACGGGTAAGAGACTGGGAGATTTTAGAGATATGTGCACCTATGTGGTCTTTTCAATCTCCTGCTTGCCATTCAACGTCTTCTGCTCATGTCATTGGCCATGAGAAGTATTTTCTGTAGTCTTTGAGAGAAACTTTATCTGTTTGTAATGGAAAAATATATATAATTTTGTCATTATAGACCTTGTGCTTGAATTGTTTTGTCATCTTTATGATTCACAATGGAAAATTGGGGTTTAGCTCAGCAATGTGCTTTAGTGACTTGGTAGAGCAAAGAATAATGTAAGATAAAGCTTTTAAAGGTCAGTGTTTGGTAGTTCAGGGTTGCAGGTTGTTCTTGGCCTGAGCTCTGCTCAAGCATTGCTGTAAATACTTTGTGGTTTGTGCTTTTTACCATAAAAACATCAATGATTTCGTTAGGAGCATAGAACATCTGACGACAACCAAGAGAATTAAAGACCAAAGGAGCATTTGAACTCGTATTTAATTGCTATAAATTAGATATTCAATATTATCACCTGGACACACAAAACAACATCTTGAAGGATTCACAGAAATGCTGTTTGACTTGAAGGATGGGCATTATGGTGAGGAGTGACTGAGCGACCTGGGCTTGTTCAGCCTGGAGAAAAGGAGGCTCAGGAGAGACCTTCTTGCTCTCTACAACTCCCTGAAAGGAGGTTGGAGACAGGTGGCGATCAATCTGTTGTCCCAGGTAACAAGTGATAGAACAAAAGGAAATGGCCTTAAGTTGCACCAAAGGAGGTTTAGATTAGATATGAGGAGAGATTTCTTACTGAACAGGTTATCAGGCGCTGGAATGGCCTGTCCAGGGGAGGTGGCTGAGTCCCCATCACTGCAGGTATTTAAGAATCATGTAGACATAGTGCTGAGGGATATGGTTTAGTCGAGGTCTTCTCAGTGTTAGCTTAATGATTAGATTAGATGATCTTAAAGTTCTTTCCCAATCTAAGAAAATGTTGTGGTTCTGCGATATTAACCTTATTTCTTGTCTGTAGAATAAATGAGCATGGCTAAATCTTGTTCCCAGTTCCTTTGGTGTGCCAAAATGGAATATAACTATTAATACAAGTGATCGTCCAACTGTACCCTGGGCTGATCCCCAGCAGCATGGGCAGCAGGGCCAGGGGTTGGGGGATCCTGCCCCTCTGCTGCCAGGGCTCTGGGGAGCCCCCCCTGCAGGGCTGGGCCCAGCTCTGGAGGCCTCAGCCCAGCAGAGACAGGGACCTGGTGGAGCGGGGCCAGAGGAGGCCCCAGCAATGCTGGGAGGGCTGGAACCCCTCTGCTGGGAGGCCAGGCTGGGAGAGCTGGGGGGGTTCAGCCTGGGGAAGAGAAGGCTCCACAGAGACCTTGTTGTGGCCTTGCAGTATCTGTAGGGAGCCTGTCAGAAAGATGGGGAGGGACTTTCCACAAGGGCTCGTAGTGATAGGACAAAGGATGATTACTTGAAACTGGAAGAGGGGAGATTCAGATTAGAAATGAGGAAGAAGTTCTTCACTCTGAGAGTGGTGAGGCACTAGAACAGGTTGCCCAAGGAAGTTGTCGATGCTCCATCCCTGGATGTGTTCAAGGCCAGGTTGGACAGGACTTTGAGCAGTGTGGTCTAGTAGGAGGTGTCCCTGCCCATGGCAGTAAGATTAGAACCAGATCTTTAAGGTCCTTTCCAGTCAAAGTCATTCTATGATCTTATTGCCATTGCCATATGAGAATCAGTCACTGCAGCGTTTTCCTAGATACAAGGGGATGGAAAAGAACCTTACTTCAGGAAGGATACTAAAACAATCCTTATTCTGTCTGCAATCTGTAATTAATCCAGATTGCATCAATATTCAATCCAAAGCGAAGAGACCACCAGCCTTTGGGATCAGGCAAGAAGCAACAGGAACCGTTTAGCCACGAAATCGTTAATTATTATTTTTCCCCACCATCCACGATAGGCATCTCGTTGTGCAGGAGGGTGGTAGGAGGCCAGAGGAATGGAGCTGCTCATTTCTCTGTTGAATCACCAGCACCGGGTCCAGAGGGATGCTCGACTCCTACAGAGAAGCATATTGAATTTTGTTTCCTTCAAAATGTTGAGCCCTGGCCAGGAAAAGCCTTGGTCTCCCCAAGAATTTTAGGAATGCTGTTACGGAGTTTTGGCTGTTGGGCTGCTCAGCAGCTTCGAATCAATGAGTCAGTAAAGGGAAAGAATATGAACAGAAGAGAATTTGTTTTAGGGAAGTCGTTATGACTCAGTTTGAGCTTTCCGAGGCCTAACTATTCTATTCTGTCCAGACTGCAGAAGGACGTGGTGTTCTGTTCCAGTATATATAGATTAAGGATGCATAAATTGAATTAATAGCTCTTTTTTTAATAGCCAAAACGTTCCATTAACAAAACCTGGTGAGGAAACCAAACTAGAACATATTAAATCGTCTCCAGTTAAACATCAGATGTTTCTTTAGCTACTTTGTTGACCCTTCACCAACATGCCATAGAGTCAGCCTTGAGTTTTAAAGAGCCAAGATGCAAAAAGCTTTCTCATTTCCATCAGCAATAATAATAAAAAAAAGCCTCAAAGAGGGATATTATGGGTTATGATTTCTGTAGGCAGTTGGGTTATAAAATATATTGTGGTCTGGCATGTTAATCCAGAAAAAAGAAAAGAAGACTCTCACAGTTCTTCACTCATATATTTGAAATGTTTGCTCCTGACTCTAAATGTTGGTTGTTCAGAACAAAAAAGATTTATTCTTTATGTTATAAAGCTCTTCCTGAAGAAATCCTAATAAATAGACCGTATTTCTCTCTGTGGGCTATTATTTAAGGTATAAGCACAGGCAACCAAACCAGAAAACCCTATTAGCATTGGTTTTTTGCTTAAATTCTTTATTAAATTATATGAAGAGGTGATTAAAATAGGGCTGCCTTAACTTGGTCTATTCAAGCTCAAATTGCTGCTTGCTCGTTTGTTCTCAACTGAGCAAAGTTCATTAGGTATGTAGAAAATTTTCTTTATTGCCTTGACATAATGTCCTATATCACAACTGATGATCTTGCAGGGAAATGCTCCTAATGTAACTAATATAATTTACAATTGGTATCTGAATATGTGGCAATGTGTTAGCTTGTGTTGAATATCGGTTCTCTTTTAGTATCTTTATGAATGATCTGGACAGGGTGTTGAGGCACCCTTGGTCAGTTTGCAGATGACACCATGTTGAGTGAGTGTGTTGAGAGACTCTACAGAGGGGTCTGGCTTGGCTGGGTTGATGGACCAAGGCCCTTGGGTTACATCAACCCTCTGCAACTCTTTATCCTGGGGCAGAGTGGCTAGAAACTGCCCAGTGGAAAAGGACCTGGGGATTGGTCAACAGCTGGCTGAAGATGAGCCAGCGTGTGCCCAGGTGGCCAGGAAGGCCACCAGCAACCTGGCTTGGGTCAGGACCAGTGTGGCCAGCAGGACTAGGGCAGGGATTGTCCCCCTGGACTCAGCACTGGGGAGGCTGCCCCTCAAACCCTGGAATCAGTTTTGGACCCCTCACTCCCAGAAGGACATTGAGCGGCTGGAGCGTGGCCAGAGAAGGGCAACGAAGCTGGGAAGAGGTCTAGAGCACAAGTCTGGTGAGGCGCGGCTGAGGGACTGGGATGTGTTCAGCCTGGAGAAAAGGAGGCTCAGGGGAGACCTTCTGGCTCTCCACAACTCCCTGACGGGATGTGAAGCCTCTGTGGGGGAATGTTCCTCAGCTGTGTGCCTGAACTCATCTCTGCTTGCTCGGCAGGTTTCAACTCTCCCAGAACTTGTTGCAGTCAACTCAAGCTAATCCATATGCAACAGCCTGAGTTTAAACAAATTCCCATATTCAAATAGGGGAAGGGGAAATCACAGTGTTAATGCTGTTTGCAAACCTCCTTCAGTTCTTAAATCATGAAATTTAACTAGATCTCTTAATAAATCTGCCTGGGAAGATAAAAGTAGACATGGGAATGCTCATTGTGCAGGCATCGAAGGTGTCAAATGCCTTTGTGCCAAGGTTTCCTTTAATTTGGGCTTTATTTTGTGCTGTTAGTTGCAAAGTTAAATCTCGAAAGGTCATTTGGAAAGCTTCAGATTATAGATGTTAAAGCCCTTTTAATCTTTTCTAATAAAAAGCTGAGTGGGGAATAAATCTATTGAGGGCCGGAGCTGAGCTCTGATTTTAAGCCTCAGCACAAACCATGTTTGTAGCTGTAATTCAGTGTCCATAGACAAACACCACTTAGAAATGATCTTGCGTGTAATTACCTTAAATAAGTTTGGCTTAGAAAAAAACGTGAATGGCCGTCAAAATGAGTTTAATAAATGAAGCATTAATTGGACCTGGCAGCTTGACGGATTCTGTCTCTGTGGGCCAGATTATTGGTGAAGTGATTTAGGCACCGTTGAAACCCCCCAGTTTTCGTTGAATTTAAGTTGCGGTTCTTACTGGTTTCCAATAGCTCTTCTCTTCAGAGATTTCTTTTAAATCGCAATAAACAATTCTCTGCATTAGGTGCCTCAGCGAGGCAGGGTTTTAGTAAAAGCTTTGTGTGATAAAGGCTTAAAAGCATTTTCCTTTTGGAAAAGCAACAGCAGCAAATCGAAACGACGGTGTCTAAAAGGCTGAAAGTACTCTGGGTTACACTGCTGCTCTCTGTGACCTTGTCTAACATCTGAGTGGCCTTCAAAGCATTTTTCTCCCCTTAATTCCATATATAATTAAAAAGCGGCTTCCTCTAGCTCATTAAAATGTAGAGTCTTGTTGGAGCAGTGCACTTTTTATTTAAATGCATAAAGCACAACCTTAATATAGACTAGAACTACTTCAAATATTAAATCTCTTGTGCAGCTAACACTTTATTTTGAAATTAAGTGAAATAAGGCCCTTCATGAAAGAAAATTGAGAGTAAATATGGTCCCCAGAAGCTAGTCATATTATTTTCCAGACGATTCAACTAACTTCTACTGTTTACTTCATATTAATTATCCGACAATAGCAAAATTGCTGAAGTTAAGTTGCTGATGATGTGCCTCTAAAGGAGAGGAGGTGGCTTTTTTGGCCCTAACGATGGCATCTCTTTCTTTTCCCAGGCTTTTGGAAATGCAAAAACAGCGCATAACAACAACTCGAGTCGCTTTGGCAAATTTATCCAGGTGAATTATCAGGAGACAGGCACTGTGCGAGGGTAAGTGTATCTGGTTAACAATGCTCTGCGGACTCCTACCTGCACAAGGAACCTAAATAGGGGTACAGAACGTAGAAGGTTCCTTTTTTTGGCCAATATGCTTCCCAAAATGGAGAGAGAGCGGGGAAAAATATATGTACTTTTAGCACATTCAAATTCATCTGTATGAAAATATTGGCATATTTGAGCTGCACGTTGAAGCGTGGATGAACCAGAGCTGGCTTCAAATCTGTTGAGCTCTCCTTAATCATGATGTCAACTTTATAATTCAGCTCAAATGGTACTTTTCATCTTAAGAAAGAAGACAGGAAAGGGGAATGTTTTAGCTGGGATGGGTTAGGAAGCTGGAGCAGATGATGGGATGCAAAGGATCAGTAAGCTGGCTTTGCTCAGAAGAGAAAGCCAAGAGGGGAGGATTTAATCTCCAGCTGCCTGATGGGTGTTACAGAGGCAATGCAGCCAGACTCCTCTTGATCGCTGCCTTAATTCCCCATATGCCTCTGCCTCCACCCTGAAGCCTCTCTTTAACCCAGTCGTTGACCAGTTAGAACCTCTTTTTACCCACTGGACCATTGCAAAGAGGTTCTCATCTCCATCATGGTTCTCCACAGTTGATTTCAGCATCTCTCCTGCTGCCCAAAGCTCCTGGGACATCCAGCTGTGACTCAAACCTTTCTTCTCCTGGGGAGGGGGCTGCAACGCAAGCACTGCATGGTTGGAAGCTTCGGTATGAAACCTTCTGGGTGGACTCGCCTAAGCCTGGCTTAGGCTTTAGACAATTTACACGGTGTCAGGTCATCATAAAGTGATTCAGGCAAGATCTAAAATGAGCAAGGGTTCGTGAGCTCTGCTTTTTGGCTGAGTTCATTAACTCGGTTGGAAAAATGAAGCATAGAAGTGGCATTCCAGGGAATGTATAATTTCTGCAGCTAGCTAAGAGGTCTCTTGCTGGGACTTTGTTGTTATTTTAGAGAACTGCTTTTAAATTATTTTTTTTTTCTTCTTGCTTAGTTTCCAGCAGAACAGTATCACACAAATAGCTTCCATTAATTTTTCAAATGAGCTTGGGTACTCTATGTACCTTCCCGCTGTTTCTTCATCCCACGTCAAATGTGATGTTCTTTTTCTTTCTTTTTTTCTTCTTTAACTCCCTTTTCTTAAAAGGATAAGCCTCTTTTTTTTTTTGTAATACCTACCAAAATACAAGGTAACAAATCAAAACACATTTAAATGACCTGTTCCTGGCATACAAGACCACATTTTTTCTCCTTTGTTTTACAAAGATCACAAGTATCTTTAATATTTTTTTAAAACTTAGCATAGATTTTAAGCACAACCCGAGTGAATCATCATACTGTACTTTACATATTATTTGCTTTGTTAATGTGACTGTAATTTGCAGCCCCGAATCAGAATTTTGCTCTCTTCGGAAGCTGAAAATAGCAGTTAGATATTTGCTTACAAACCCGAGGAATATAATGACCCAGCACTTGAAGTGAATTTAAACTTAGAAAAGTAATAGCCAAGAGCTTTTAGCAGCAGCCCACCCCACCCCATGAAATTAAGTCTTCAAAGATGTCTTGAAAACGGATGAAGCATGAGCCGTGGCTACAGTGAAGTGCCTTCCCATGAAGGCTTTATGAATTTATTATGTCTTGTTCGATGAGAAGCAAGCTCTGGAGGAAGGTCTTTGCAACCTGGTCGCTCCTCGTCAGATGATTAAAAGCCCCAACATCTGACATGCTCCATAAAATTGCAGGAGAGCCAGATAGGAGACATTTTAATTAAAAAGCAAGAACACACTGGTATGATGGTAAATCTGTGCACAGGTGTGAGGCTGTATCTCTACTGCCAGGAGCCAGCACTGGACTCCGGTGCTTTGCATGTCGGTGTTTGTATGTGAAATTTAGTCTCAGATTTCAGCTGTTTTCACCTTGGGTGCTAAGTGTAGGTTCTGTAGCACTTAAATGAGTGTTTTATGCAGTCATCCTCTTAGAACTCTTTTTCTATATGCTTAGAGGTGATTTGACATGATTGACAACAGTAAATAGAAAACATTTGGAGACATCTACTTTTTAATACTTAATTTAGGTTTGGGGGTTTTTTTACTTAAATTAAATAGGGCTGCAAAGATGATGCGAGGGCTGGAACCCCTCTGCTGTGAGGACAGACTAAGAGAGTTGGGGTTAAATACTGATTTGGACCAGATGACCTCTAGAAGACCTTTCCAACCTACATTATTGCATGAGAGTGAGTTTTTGGGGGGATCTATGATAAGAGCAGAAATGACAGGGGAAGGGATGACGTGATCTGGGCTGTTGTACAGCAGAGTGCTGAGCCGCTGCTCAGAGTGAGAGTGGAATTTGGGACGCTGCGATACCTTTTTCACGGATTTGTTCGCTGAGCCTGCAACGGATTCATGGCGTGGCTTGGAAAGGAAAAATTGCTGTCAGGTTAGAAGGGAGATGCAAAAAAAAAAGCTATTGGTGAGCAATATCCATAGACTGTGCTGTTTCCTCACAGGGAATAAACAAGAATAAACCTTTTTTGATTGGATTTCATTTTATAGCAAAAGAAGAGGAGAATTACTGAGATGCAAATCACAAATAGATCTGTTTTCCCCATCTGAAGACTATGGTGGTGAGACAAGCATAGCGGCACCTCCTTGTACTGCAATGTCCAAGGTTCATTTGGTTTCCCACCTCATACGTGGCTGGTAATGGTGGTGCCACGTCACTGGGCCCCTGTAGCCGGAAAAGCTCAACTACATCAAACCTGCCAATTATAGCTCCAGTTTCCAAACCTCTATCATTACTGGTTAGTATTGTTTGGAAGAAAAAAACCTGTCGAAGCTTGTTTTAACTCTACAAACTTGCACAGAGTATTTAATATGTAAATTAAACATGTTGATTACAGAGGCTCTTAGGATAAAATGTAAACTCCGATAAGGAGCTTTTGCAATTGTTTAGCTTTTCACTGGAGCCACAAGTCAGTAACTTGAGTTTTTGTTGAGAAGTATCTCTTCTGGAAGAGGGGACGGTGATTTGCGGACCGATTCTGCAGCTAAATCTCATCTTGCAAACTTTTATAGCCAGATACATTTCTCATGTGCACAAATCTTGGTCTGCAAGCAATTTCATTTTGCTGGCTTTGGATGAAATAGGTATCCAAGATTCTTCGTTGCTGTCAAAATTTCCCCCTGCACTCCCTTGCCCATAGGCTGACGCATCTGAGATCATGTTTTTCATCTCCAAGTTAGTGTTGGCTTTGTATCAAACCAAAAAAACCTCAAAAGCCAAGCATAATATTGGGCTTGTTCTGCCTAGGAAGAAATTTATATAACTAAGTGAAACAAGACTGAAACTTTTGGGTTTTTGCATGTGCATACTAAGGCTGAAAAATCCCAGTAAAGCTGTGTTCATTTAAGTTGAGTATTGAGTCAATGAATAAGGCTTTTATTTTTTCCTTCCAGAGCTTATGTTGAAAAGTACCTCCTGGAGAAATCAAGACTAGTCTATCAGGAGCACAATGAACGGTAGGTGTCTGTATTTTGTTTCCAAGGTTGATTTTGACTTCTATATGTGCTGATAGCGTGGCACAGATGGCTTAAAACCCCCTTGGAGCTGGCACGGGGGGGATTTAGATTTTCACCCTGGACTGCAAAGATAAATGATACATTTTGTATTTTGCTGTTTAAGGAGGAATGTACTACCCAGGGAGAATAAACTCCGTCATTTTATTAACAGTCCTTGATTATGTTGTCCTAATGATTCACATCATATGGATTATTACGTACCGTTTGTTTTCTTGTGCAACTTATAAACTATTTAATACCTGATTTACAGGGGATGAAGATGGTATTTTAGTTCTGTTTTATACTTCTTAACACATTGAAACCATCAGAAGAAAAACCCAAAATTATATAGACAACAAATTGAAGCAAACTGTTCTTGTACAATCATAGACTGAGTTAGAAGGGACCTTTTAAGGCCTGCTAGTCCACCTCCCCCCTACACCAAGCAGGGACATCTGCAACTAGAGCAGGTTGCTCAGAGCCCTGGCCAGCCTCCCCTGGAATGGTTCCAGGGATGGGGCATCAAGCAGCTCTCTGGGCAACCTGGGGCAGGGTCTCAGCACCCTTAGCATCAAATATGCCTTCCTTCTCTCTAGTCTAAATCTCCCTCTTTTAGTTTAAAACCATCACCCCAACATTTTGCGGCTTCTAGTAGTCTTTCAGCCCTTGGCACTTGTGTCTGTGTTTCCCATTTGAGCTAGATGCTGTGGGAGAAGTTCTCTTATACTCCTGGGCTGGTCCCGAAGTTAAATACCATCTACAGCCTTTAGAAACGTACTCTGGGGTGTTACAAGATGATTAAACTCGGTTCCTCCTGGAAAACATCCAGTGTAAAAGCAAAGTTTTAATTTTACAAATGCTGCTGCACTCAGAGCGTTAATCCGGGTTGGAATTGACTTGAAGAAAAGCAGATGAGTGTCACTTGGGGATGGTTTAGTATTAGTAATATTCAAGGATTTTGAATATGAGAGTAGCTGTAATAATTTAAGATTTTTCCATCCTACAGAACGACAACTGCAAAGTCATTACTTTTTTAATGGCAATTAATAATACTAATTTCTGCATTGCAAGGCAATAAATTGGTTTGATTCTCATAAATGTATTGGCATTGCCAATTCTGAAGGAAAATGTGACAAAATCACCTTGGAATTCTTTTGGGCAGTGGACGTCCCTGGCTGAAAAAGAGGGATCTCATTCTCCATTACTCAATTTCACCTTATACCTTACTGCGAAGTTGGTATGGACGATTTCTAAACAGTGCTCAGCTGAGTTTGGAAGCTGGAAAATCCAGTTCTGAGGTTTACATGTCTTTGTTTTGAAGTCTAACATCTCCTTTTTTTTTTTTTTTTTTTTAATTTGTCACCAGGAACTACCATGTGTTTTATTACCTTCTGGCAGGAGCGAGCGAGGAAGAGAGATCTGCGTTTCACCTGAAGCAACCTGAGGAATATCATTACCTCAACCAGGTGGGAATCCTCGACAGGAATACACTGCGCAGTCTAGCCTTTACTTAATTTAATGTTTAATGCTAATGATGTGTGGAGTAGTAAAAATAGGTTCTCTTCATGCTCTGTAAGCAGACTTCCATCACTGGAAGTAATTTTATCTTGGTAATCTGAACACTTGATAGCATGAAAAAATAGAAAAAAATCAGACTTTTCTCTTTTTTTCCCCTACCTGGGATATGTTAAATATATTGTGATTTTAATTTAACAGTCATAATTTATCTGTTATCTATGTGAATGTCATTTACTCATTAACGCTCCCAAGGAGGACAAAAGGGGAAAATGTGCAATACAAGTAGCTCTTCAGGATAGAACATCTTGTATGAGGTAGTCCTTTTTTCTGCAGCTTCATGGCTGGCTGGTTCACATGATCCTTTGAATTGAACAATACCATCAGTGTAATATCTATAAAACCACAGCAACCGTGAAAAATGCGTGAAATAAAAACCAGTGAGGTATTGCCGGTGGCCAGATAAACTCATACTTTGGAAAATCTGGAGATCTTTGTTGAAGAACATAATGTGATCTTCCCAACCATCTGCGCTGCCATTTAGCAGCAGGAAAGTGCCAAGATCATTTGGATCTAATGTTTTGTCAGATTCACCAATAATTTAGGTTAAAACATTTATTGTATTCTGAATTAAAATGCTGTGGGCAAGTAGGCTGGGGAAGGATCCTGAGGTACATCCAGTGGATTAGGGAAGCAGCCTCTGGACTTGCAGCCTATGGATAGAAGCAAGAGCATTGAATTTTTAGAGGTTTTATTATAATAAGTTTTAAGTATTTAATAATTAGTGTTAGACCATTTAACACCATTTAAATGTGCCCTAGAGACCTCCCTGTTAGTGAAGACCTCTCTTCACGAAGGACGAAAACTGAGTTCAGAAGTGAACCAGTGTTTAACTACAAATGAAATATTAAAATTGCTAAGCTCTAAAATACTGAACCAGACCCCTTAAATCAAGGACTGACTTAGTCTTCAAGTCAAGCATTATTTTCGTTCTCCAGGTTCCTCAGCTCGTGTTGTGTTATCCAAAACAAATGTGCATTTTGCATTGGAGATGGGAAAGAATCTATTAGGATGTATCACCAAAATCTTCTGTTATTTGGTTGATCTGTATATTCAGGAAGCAGGTTTGAAAAAAAAAATAAATCCAAATTTCTTATTTAAAAGCAAGTTTATTTAAACTTTCTTCTGAGTTTGGATGATTTCTCTGTATCTCATACCAACAGCAGATACACCTACCATGGTGCACCCTGTGACTTGCTGAATATTTTCTGAGCTGGTTATTCACATTTATCAGTTTTGAAGTCAGTGATTTGCAGTATAAGATCCTTATTTTAAATTGTAGTGGCATGTGTCTCTCCCTCTTGGGACTGGTCACTGACGCGTGGTTTGCCTCCTCTCAACTCCATCTCTGATTACAAAAAGATGCAAATTCCTAAATAGTTTTCAAATGTTGTCTTGAGAATCACATTTTTGCAGCACTTATGTGCATCTAAATCAGAGATTTAGAGTAGAAACAAAAAGTCTGGTCTTCAGAGTGATTTTCCACCAATAGCTCTTCAGCTCTAAGTAAACCAAAGGTTTCTCCAACCACAGAGAAAAAGATCTTCAAATCCATTAATATTGTTGCATGAGAGGTACTCGCTGCCTGGAAACCACAGTCGGCAGGAATCAGAGCACTGCAAATACCAAAATAGAAGAAATCTTGATAAAAATATGGAATTAAGTGTGCAGAATAACAGTTATTTGACTTCGAAAGTCCTGCACTAGTTAAGGAACAGATAGTGGGAGTTGGTTTTGGTGTGAACGCTACTTAACCCGCTCTGCCTTGCTTTCAGATGACAAAGAAACCCCTCAGAGAGAGCTGGGATGATTATTGCTATGACTCTGAGCCGGTCAGTACAAAGTACCCATGTCTTCTGCATTGCTGGTGCAGGACTGCTCCTCACTTGAATTTGTTAGGTCTCCCAAGACCTGAGCAGAAAACAAACCTAAATGAAGTTTAACCTATTAATGACACTCTACCTTCCTCTGCCATGCGGTAGTGTAACATGGATGTGATTTCACATGCCCTTTTTTGGTTCCTTCCATCTGGAAAGCTTCTTCAACACTTAGTCTTCTACACTGGGGTATGGTCATCTGGTTTTAGCCAATGAAGGATGTTTTTTTGTTTCTTCTTGATATAATACATGGTGATTTATGGAAATTGTGATATGGTGGCAATGTGAAAAGTGAAATTGCTTTCCAATAGAACAGCTAATCAGTCTCTTGAAGGCCTAAGAGACACATCGGTTCCCTATAGTTGGAGCAGTGTATCCGCTTTCCAGCTTCTGGGAGGGGAGGGAAGACAAACCCCAAACACCCCCTACAACCATCTGCAAAAAAATCAAATCCTGATATTATTCTGAATGCAAAAGCAATTCCTCCTCCTAAAATAGTTCTGCTGACACGATCATCTTTTCCAAATGGATTGACCCAAAAAAGGAAATGGTGAAGCTTCTTCTCCTTCCCCGGCACCTCCTGTGCAACTGAGTTGGAGGCAGTGGCTTCAGCTGGCGACATGCTTTGAGTGTCTGTGTGTCCTGTGGTGGTCTCTGTTGGTTTTGTCTTGCACGAGGAAGCATGCTTCAGATCATCTGCATGTTGTTCCTGCTCGTTTTGCCATGTGTTTAATGGTTGCCGAGCTCTAGCTGATGCATCTGGAGGAGTATGAGGTAATCTGTGAAGGAGCTGGGCTTCACTCAACCTAAATAAGTGACTTAACAGCAGGATTTCGATGAAAAATCCTTAGGAGGAGAGGAGGGAAAAGTATTTTAACTCCCCGAGGTTTAAAAATGTTGAATATTGTATTGGCATCCTTAATATATTGGCATCGTTAATAGATCAGTATCCTTAGAAGGTCCCACAAGAGCGGAGAGTGAAGAGCAGATGCTTTTCTAAATACCTTCATTCACTAAGACCTTAATTGCTTAAAGAATGGGTTAGGACAGTTTACTGGAGGAATTAAAATTCAAATTAATTCAAGTAAACCTCAAATTTGATACTTTCTCCTGGAAGGGCCAATAATGTCCTACCATCTTGAGGGTTCCCATGTTCTGTCCTGATTTTGCACAGCAAAATCATATGCCATTAAAATTTCCCTGTTTATCTTGTATTTTATGTTGCTTGGGGTCGTTTTCTGTGGTATTTGAGGTAAATCACGTCTTTTGCTTCAGTTGATGATTCCCTCTTAAGCAGACCCTGGACCTC
>WEIS01007832.1:21836-33034 GCA_013389965.1 Todus mexicanus | reverse complement strand
AAAAAAAATCATCATCCATTAGGAAACAACTCGGAGCTGAAACGCTATGGAGAGCATCCGCTTTTAAGCAGATAATTCATAAAAGGCCTTTCCGTGCAGATTAATGAGTTCGGCAATTGTTATGTAAATTGTTAATTAAATGGCCTTTGGCGTAGCTTGTGCTACTTCGGAGCTGTCGATGGTGTTTTACTGTTGACTTCACTTTGGAATGAACGATGCCACAAAACAAAATTGTCTCCTGGAATGTGGAATGCCATGAAAAGTGGTAATTTAAAAGAAAATAAAAATTAAAAAGGAGTTATTTGCAGAGTTGGCAGGTATATTATTATCCTGCAGGCTCCAGGTCCCACCACAGCAAGCATGAAAACTTCTCCAGGTTCTCCTCAGCATACATGTAAAGGCTGAGGAAGCCAGTTGGCCTAGGTTTGAATTGAGGAGAGACAACTTCTTACCCTGGTATTTTATGGTGTAAATAATTTCACTGCTGATGCCTGCTGGTCTTACTGGTTTGTAGTGTAGGTGTCTCAGTTGCATTCCTTGGATAATATCTATAAACACCTTATACAGCTCTTAGGGTAATTTTCAATTGTCAATTAATAAAAGATGAAAGTGTCATGTTGATGCTGCACATGGTTTTAAATGGTCTTGCTGGTCAACATTCTGCACTCACTTTGTGCTATATAAACTGCTGTCCCAGAGGACCAGGCTTTCAGAGTTGTTTGTGGACACGTGCTCTTGTGGTCAATATGATTTACAGACCAATGCCCGGAAGAAATGATGTGGATACAGCAGCTTAATTAATTGTCGCTGCAACTGCAGCTCTAATTGTGAATGAACAGACCTGAATTAACTTGTACAATATCTCTATTAAATATTAGTAAAGTAGGTAAGATAACACAGTATTGTGTGATACACAGTAAGTTGATTTTGATTTGGAGAGTGGGAATTTTTATAGGAAACAACAGGGAAAAGTATTAAACATGGGCTATGAAGCATGGGTGAATAATTGATAATCCATGGGGGGTCCAGGGTGAGCCAATGGAGAAGGAACTTGGCATGAATAGTCTATACATTCATTTAAAGAGCATTTATGTTCATTAAGTATTGGTGGTTTTTTCCCTCAGTATTGGAGCAGGAGAATATTAGTTGGGTCCAGAATGCCATCAGATTTCCCTGAAAGTATCAATGACTTCTGTCAGGTTGGAGATTATCTGCAGAACTAAATTGTTCAGACACATTATCCCCCAACAAATATAAAATGAAGTGGATTTCAAATGCTCTCCGTGACCATATTTTTTTAGAAAATGTCTTGGTAATTCAAGTAAAGTTAGCAAAATATGTATTTACAGCTTTCCCATTCCTATACAGGGTGTAATTCACTGATATTTCATATGAAATGATGCAAATTTTGTTTTAAAACTGAATTCTTCCTCTTTGGGTATAGGAACTCCTAATGGACCAGGACTTAATGCAGAATAAACTGCCTGTAAATGTGTTAACACATTTAATTTTGTTAATTCACATAACCTTTATGTCTCACCTTGATGAACTCTCGACGTACTGTTAGAATGGCATGACTTGCCTCTTGCTTGAGAGGTTAAACGTAGGAAAAAAGACTGTTCCTCTAGGAAAAATTAGCCAAAAATGTTATTTTGGAGAAGATAAACCAACGTAGTCCTCTCTGAGGTCTAGGTTATTCAATCCAAGGCATTTGTGGTGGTATAGAGTCCTTTGAAAGCCCATCTCCCCTCCCAGGATAAAATGCAGCACAGGTTAAAATGATATTTATGAAGTGTTGACTTTGCCATCTGGTTGTGGTCTGGTCTTAATTTCTTTCAGTGCTCAATCTCTTTGTTTGAACCTCACAGGACTGCTTTTCTGTGGAAGGGGAGGACTTGAAGCATGACTTTGAGCGGTTACAACTAGCCATGGAAATGGTGGGGTTTCTTCCCAAGACTCGCAGACAGTGAGTTATTAATCAAACTATTAATCTGGAAAATAATATTAATTAATACAACCTCCATAAGCAGTAAGATAATTGACCTGCTTTGAGCTAACATAACTGTCGGGCTCTAATTAACGTCTCAGACTACTGAGAAGGAATAATTGGTGAGACACTAGAACAGGTTGCCCAGAGAGGTGGTAGATGACCAATCCCTGGAAGTTTTCAAGGCCAGGATGGATGGGGCTTTGACCAACCTGCTCTAGTGCAACATGTCCCTACCCATGGCAGCAGATTGGAATGAGATGATATTTAAGGTCCCTGCCAGCCCGAAACATTCTATGAATAATGACATTTTACCATTCACACAACAGTGGAGTAAACAAAATACACCTATCGTTACATTCTCTATGCAAGTGGAGCGTTGGCAGGAGGTTGGCACCTTGAAGTATTTTCCTGCCTTTCATGAATTGTCACATCTTATCTATGTGTCATGAATCCAGATCCTGGTTTAATCAGAAATCCTGATTATTAATCATCATCCTTAATTCTTTGTGTGCTACAAAGTCTGTAGACTCATTTCCTGCTGGCCTTCGTTCACCAGTTCACTCAGTCCTGGTTGAAAAACTGGACTTCTTAGTTGGGTTGTGATGCCACCTTCCACTGACTGCAAGGAATTACAGAAGGATTTGGGTTGGAAAACACTTTAAAGATCACCTAGAGCCAACCCCCCTGCCACTGGCAGGGACACCTCCCGCTAGACCAGGTTATTCACTATGAGGGTCATCTTCAACCGAGACCACAAAATACTCCTTCTTGTGTTGATCATTGGCTTGAAAGTCTTGAGTAGGTTGGAATGAACTTGACAAATATGTTACTAAGGTTAATAATAGGCATAGAAAACATATATGTATTAAAAAATGACCTTGAAATGAATGTGATTTTGACTAAGTTATGATTTTGCAATAAGTATTGCTGAAAAGTGATATAATATGAGGTGCCACTTTATAGCTATCAGTTTGACACATCAAGTAACATTCAAGCAAGCTTGATACTTGACTAGGTGAAAACATCAGGCAAATTGGATGCTTCATTTGAGGAAACGCTTGGAGTTTTGGGACATAAACTGCTTTGGATTGAAAATTAGAGGAAGGAATCAAATAGGAATGTGGCACTTGGATGTTTGGGGCTGTGGTTTGGTTTTTCATTAGCTTTAAGAAAAAACAACCAAGTAAAAATGACTTCTCTTGTATTTTCTTTAGAATTTTCTCTCTCTTGTCGGCGATCCTACACCTGGGTAACATCCGTTACAAAAAGAAGACTTACCGGGATGACTCCATCGATATTTGTAACCCTGAAATACTCCCCATTGTGTCAGACCTGCTGGAGGTAAGCCTTTGTTTTTCATCCTCTAACATTCACACCTGACCAGCCACCTCCAGTTTATAATGCGATTTATTTCCAGTTTCACTGAAGAGTAAGTTTATATGGGCTGGTCAAGTTTGCCAGTGAAAAGTTCTGAAAGTTGTTTTTTTTAATAAGGTTTTAAATGTAGAGTTCCCCCCTGCCCCCTACTCTTCATCTTCAGGTCAGATTGGCTGAAAATCCTGTTTCTGTGATGAAGATTTTAGAGTTCTAGATGGAAATCAAACCTGCCTTTCAACACAGTAGTTTCTTCAATCACAAACCATTATTTCTCCCACCAAAATTCCCTGATGCTCCTGAAATCTGTTCCAACATGTGTATAAGAAACTAGAGCAATTGTAAGACCCTCAGCCCACTCTTGCCCTTCAAGTGGTGGCTGTAGGAGATGCTGAGTTTTACTGGCTGTTGTTATCGTGCCAGAGGTTGTGCTGGAGATGCTGGAGGGTACAACTCATCCCTTGAATACCTGTTTGTGGACCTGTTACCCATTGCTCTAGTTTCTTTTGTGAACCTGTTGAACCTATCTGCTGTTTAAGACCCTCTACTGTCGTTTTGTGTACACATGATGCTCTTCCCACACCTTCCCTTGAATAGTGGTTCTGTCTTGCTGCCTAAAGAACTAGAGAACTGGCGCTCTCAGATTTTCATAGCACTTCATTAATGCTTTGAGTTTAGGGCAGGCAAAGCTTCTGTAAAATATGGATATAAACAGCTGGATGCGCTTTGCGTCTTGGCTTCAGAGATGTCAGAAATAAACAGAAGGGAAATACGAGCTTGGAGGAGAGCGTTGTTGATCTTACCCTGTAAGAAATGACTGTAGCAAGAGTGCCAAGTCGTTTAAGGAGTAATTGTTCTCTTAAAAAAAAGCCTTGAATAGGAGGGTGACTTAGACATCTGAAAAAGTTCCAGGCTTTGGGTCTTTGCCCTGATTTTCTTCTGCAAACAAACTCTTGTGCAACATCTGCACCCTGTGAGGTTTTGGGTTAGTTTTTGTGCGTGTACATGGGAAATGATGCATCAACTGAGTCCTGTAGATCCAACAGTGGCTTAGTGCTGTGGTCTGGTACAGCACAGAGCATGAATATCCTACTCACTTTATTTGTTAGCTACTTAAAACGCTTCAAATGAAGTGTATTAAGTGAATTCTTCTCAGCCAGAGATCAAAAATATTGGGTGAAACATTTGACGCTTTGTATTTTGTCTGATGTCAATCATTCTTTTTATTACTTTTAATTTTTTGTCGTCACTAAACAATCTGTGCAGTTTTGCTTTTCAAACCATTGTTGCTGAAAGAGAGCTTGAGAGAGACAGGGAATGACTGGAGGGAGTCTGACAGAGGCTCTGAAGATGCTCAGGGGCCTGGAGCATCTCTGTGCCCAGGAAAGGCTGAGAGCCCTGGGGCTGTTGAGCTGGAGAAGAGCAGCCTGAGAGGGGAGCTGAGCAATGCTGAGCAAGAGCTAAAGGGCCCCTGGAGGGCAAGAGAATGAGGCCAGACCCTGCACAGTGGTGCCCAGTGACAGGACAAGGGGCACTGGGAACAAACCAGAACGCAGGAGGTTCCATCTGAGCAGGAGCAAAAACTTGTTTGGTATGAAGATGGCAGAGTCTGGCCCAGACTGCCCAAAGAGGTTGTGGAGTCTTCTTCTCTGGAGAGATTCCAAACCCACCTGGACAGTGCAATCATGGGCCCCCTGCTCTGGGTGACCCTACTGGAACAGGGGGGTTGGATGAGATGATCTCCAGCAGTTCCTTTTAACCCTCACCATGCTGGGATTCTGTGATACTTTGAGGGATGTTTTCCTTAAATGGCATGCTGAAATTATTCAGTCAAGGATTTGACATGGAAAAGAGAAGAAAAAAAAATCTAAATGGACCTCTGGGAAGCAGGAGCTCAACTGGCCATCTCTGAGACCAGACAAGAAGAGGAGACACAGTTCCTCCTTGCACACCATTGCGGGGGCAGTTGCCTTCATGGCGAGGAGGGCATCCGCTAGTCTGGCTGAAATGAAAGATCCACACAAAGCTACAATGTTTTTCCCCTCTGAAGGAAAGTCTGGCCCAGATTATCAGGAGCTCTCTGGTTTACATTGGAGCCTCTGAGGACACCACCACTGAACAATTATCCTTCCTCTGCATAACAAGATTTGCATCCCTATAAAATTAAGCTAGTACGCAGATATTTTTTTTTTAAGCAATCTGGGAGCAGATGATGATCTGCAATGCATTTAATTTTTCTAAGACACCAACAACCCCATCCAATATGGTTTTGGTTTATTAAAACGCTCAGACCAGCATTTGTTGAAAAAGCAAACAGCAGGAGAGGATTTCGGCCAGACTCTGCAAATCATTCTTTCATTTACAGTAAGACCCTGATTCCACTTGTTTCTTTTTTTTCTTTTTTCTTTTTTTTTCCCCAAGAATACACATAGCGTGTGGATTATGCGAGGCTTTTGGCAGGTTTTTCAGGGCCTTTGTTTAAACTCTGCTGAAATGCCGATCCGTAGCAGGATGTCAAGGCTATGCCTGATGGATCAAGCAGACACGGAGTCCAGTGCAAGCGCTGCAAATATAATGGGTCCTCTGCAGAAATCATAGAGGATTGTGTAAAACTGGGTGAAAATTTTGATATTTCTAGAGAAAAGCCTAGAAAGGCACATTTATGGGCTTATTAACAAAAGAAATTATCTAGTGTCAGCTGACTTGGTTTTTTCCCCATTAGAAAAGCAGGAACAATTTAATTTTCTGTTTACTAATACTGGAAATTATTTTCATGAGTGAGGAAGACAAATTCTGTCTTCACTCAATGGAGCAGTTTAGTATTGAAGTTTTCAGGCTTAGATAACCAGCCTCAATACAAATAAAGACATATACAAATTACGAAGTGCCTTAAATTACTTTTGCCAGATCACTTTTTGCATTGATGATGGTAGCTTTTGGAGCTGACATCCACCTCCTCAGGAGATTTATGTGCTCATGTTCTTTTTCCTACTAAAAAAAAATTGTCTTCAGCTTCCCGGAGGGATTCCCCAGATGTTGAACTCTTTGCATGATAAATGTCTTGGAAAGTAATTAGGGAGCGAAAGGGAGATGAGGATTACAAGGCAGCCAATGCTTCCATCCTGCCTTTGCTTCCAGATCCATTTTCCAGGTGAAGTTTTGGGGATCTTAGAATCGCAGAATGGTTTGGGTTGGAAGGAACCTTTAGAGGTCATCTAGTCCAACCCCACTGCACTGAGCAGAGGCATTATGTGCACTCACAGCCCAGAAGCCAATCACATCCTGGGCTGCATCCCCAGCAGCGTGGGCAGCAGGTCAAGGCGGGGGTGCTGCCCCTCTGCTCTGCTCTGGAGAGACGGCCCTGCAGGGCTGAGCCCAGCTCTGGAGGCCTCAGCCCAGCAGAGACAGGGACCTGTTGGAGCGGGGCCAGAGGAGGCCCCAGCAATGCTGGGAGGGCTGGAACCCCTCTGCTGGGAGGCCAGGCTGGGAGAGCTGGGGGTGTTCAACCTGGAGAAGAGAAGGCTCCGCGCAGACCTTCTGGGGGCCTTGCAGTGCTTCAAGGGGCCTGTCAGAAAGATGGGGACAGACTTTTGAGCAGGGCCTGGTGGGACAGGACAGGGGAGGATGGTTTAAACTTAAAGAGGAAGATTTAGACTGGAGAGAAGGGAGAAATTTTTTGCTGAGATGTGGTGAGACCTTGACCCAGGTTGCCCCGAAAGGTGGTCACTGCCCCATCTCTGGAACCATTGCAGGTGAGGTTGGCCAGGGTTCTGAGCAACCTGCTCTGGTTGCAGATGTCCCTGCTCCCTGCAGGGGAGTTGGACTGAATGACCTCTAAAAGCTCCTTCCAACCCAAACCAGTCTGTGGTCTTCATTGGATGCAAAGCTCCAAGCCAGAGCTTGAGTCAGATAACTTTCTGGTGGTGTGAAAGAAAGTCTGGAGAAAAGGTTCAGATGTTTTTCAGGAAAAAAATGATTAAAATCTGAATTTATTTTCTGTTACTCCACACCAGGCAGCTTTTGAATAAGACCTTGACACCACAATTCCTTTCTCAGATATGAGAGGAGAGACAAAAAGCGATGTTGTCTTGCTCTCCTGTTGGCAATGGTTCATTTTTCCTCAGCTGCTCTAACATAATACCACAGCATTACTGGAGAAGCAATCTCCTGGCTGCCCTGGCTTCAGCCCAGCCCTTGCTGGAGCCCACTGGCCGCCTGCTCCCTGCTGCGCTCCGCTGACGTTTATGGCCATGGCAGCGTTGCCGGTCATCCTTCATTGGGTTTTAGAGCTCTAGTCATCCAGCCCTCTCAGAGTTCGTTCGTCTTGCATGTGTCAGTGAAGCCTTGAAATCTGTATTTTGTCCGTGTAATTAAGATACAAACTTGTCCAGGCTGTGTAGATTTTTAAGAGGGAGAACAGGTCTTGCGCTTCGGCAAAAATCCAGGAAGTGTAGCTTAGAAGCATAACTCCCAGGGCACAAAATAAAGAAATAAGTTGTGTTCTCTGCTTTGGGGTTTGTCTCTATTTTAGCATACCTTAGCATACCTCATACTGGAGGAGGAAGCATAGGATGTATGTAATGGGCAAGATGCAAGTACCTCCATGCACCAGGTGTCCTTAGTCATAGGCATGCACCGAGTTTATCTTTAGAAAACTCTGATGGCTTCTCACTGGCATCAGGGATCAGCTGCCTTCAAGCTGTGACCTTAAATGAAAATTAGGATAATTTGGCTGTACCCGTGGTGTTGGCTCTCGGAGGTGATGAAGCAATCAAGATCAAGCCCTGCTGGGTGGTAATTGCAGGCAAAGACTTGGGGAGATGTAGGGATTACTTTCCCATCCTTTCCAAGTATGTTTTTGTACCAGAAGATGATGCAATGTGATCCCTCCAGGTCAGCTCACAGCAGGTATGGAGATGAAGGAGGCACATCTTCGGGTCTCATCCATCAGGAGAGCAGAGGGGGTAGGAAACCAGGGTGAGCATTAGATGGAGATGGTGAAGGTGGTTGTTTAAACTGTTTAAAACCACTGTGTTTGCTGACAAATCTGGGACTTGTATTGCATTGGGCTGCTGTTCCAAGCTGTGTGACCAATGGTCCCACAGTTGGTAGCAAGCTGCTGGAAAAGTGTCCCCATTTTGCCTGCAGAGCTGGAATTAAAAAAAATCACCAGTTTGCTAAATGTACAGTAATAGAAACCACACATGAAAATTTGCTGTGAATTTCCAAATGAACCAGATTAAGTTTTTCCACTTGATTTAAAGTTAAAATCAAATCGTAGGAAACAAGGATCTCTGTATTCCTGAGGGCTAGTAAAATGAACCTCAAGGTGTTGATGTTTGATATCCAATGACCTAGACTTTTCTGGTAGGTGAAGGTCATATAGAGCTGGCTTGGTGTTTTCTGCCTTCCCCACCACAACAAGAAGTTCTTGGTAGTGGGAGTTGCAGGAAAAGGCACTGGAGTTCCTCAGGGTGACTCCCACAACAGTATTTTTTGGTAGAAAGTAGGTTTTTTGCACAGAACAGCATCATTACGGCAAAGGTGTATGAGCTTTCTTAAGTCCCACCGGCTTGTTTGCATTGCTCTTCTTACTAATTACTGGATTAAATCACTAACTACATAAACCGCTAAGTTTCTGCATGAAATCATAAATGGTTTACCTGAGATAAAAATACAGCCTTGTATGGCTTCAGAAATGTGGGTTTGGTGCTTTTAGTCATCATCAGAGATGTTCTGAGCAGCTCTGGTGTCTGCATGGAATCTCAGTTAGGATTAGCAGCTTGTGTAGACTTCCCTGTGGCTCTTCAAGCAATATCTTCATATCAGTCCATAGCTACTAACTCTGGGCTCAAAGATTGTCACCAAAATATTTTTTTTTTACATTATAATTTAGCAACGAGCAGTCAACAACTCCCAAGTATTTAGGTCTAACTCACATAGAAGTGTGTCACCATCTCTTCTGGTGGAAATGACACACTTCTGAATTTCTCCAGAGGATATCAAAATAAGAGGGACTTGAAAATGGTCAGAAAAGAGGCTTTTTCCCAAAATTTCATGGCCGGTACCACTGAGTTCGTCATCAGCGTTTACCTATTTACTGACATGTCTGTGTTTACACACCTGATTCTTTTTTTCCTGCAAACTGGTTTCTGTTCCAGCTGATTAGAGATTGTCGCCTCGCCAGGAGCTGGCATCTTCAGGGAGTAAATAGCGGGTCTGAATTACAAAGTAAATATCAGGTGCTTTTCAAAAGGTTTCTTCCTCCTTCTAAGTCCTTCCCACACTGAACACCACCAAAAAAAAAAAGCCTCCAGTTGGTTGTCTCCTAAACTTTTTTTCTTATTTGTAATTTGTATGATGTCATCTTGACAACACTAAAAACTTGACTTATTTTGCCAAAAAGTGTGGGAGGGAGGACCTGCATCAGGAACCAAAGGGAAATTGCTAGAAAATGACTGAATGCGGAAAATCAAGTTCCCTTGACCGCGGTATCCGATTTCTGATGCTGGATTTATGTGCTGCATTGCCTCCTCCCAACGACAAATGGATTCTTAGGCATTGAGTGTTAACTCTTCAAGGGCTGGCAAAAATGTTTTAAATTTGTTTTAATTGTATAAATTTTGAATGTATAAAAGTTAAATTTAAAAATTACATGTATAGATTTGCAGGTTATAAATTAACAATTTACTGAGTTTATGAAAATTATGGAATTTATTAAATTTGAAACAGATTTTTAAAAGTATTCCCAGAATAATCATTTACATCATGATTTTTCTTTTAGGTGAAAGAAGAGATGCTGTTTGAGGCCCTGGTTACCAGAAAGACGGTGACGGTGGGAGAAAAGCTGATCTTACCGTACAAACTGGCAGAGGTCTGTACATGACACTTATTCTTAAAAGGGCAACTCTCGGGGAGGTTTTCAATGCTTTGAGATGTATATTGAGCTCTGGCTGAATTTCTTTTCGTTTTTATCTATGTAAAAATAGCATAGGAGAAGCTGTTGTGTATGAATCTAGAATATTATGGAATTTACTTTCTACACCATTCCTGGAAAGCAGATTTGGACTTTATTCTGTGATGATCTTTAACTGTTTTAATGACTTTGGGTTGTGTAAGTGTCCTGCAAACCAGAATTGTGCATCGCCAAGTGTAGTAGTCCTCGTAAGTCATTCCACTGACTCATCTCACAGCAGAGTGGTGACCTAACACCTCCAGGAAACTTTTGGTGGGGTTCTAAGCGCCTACATTAGTCATGGTTCTTGTATGGGAGGAGCCGCAGATCCTCTCTAGGTGATTCCCATGATCTTTTCTTCAGACCTTTCACAACCTGCATCCTTGTGTGATGCTTTGGAGCAGCCACAACTCCATAGCCACTCTCATGTAGTCTGCTCTGCTGTTAACCATGGAACTGGATCTGCACAAAACATTTAACCTCTCTGTTATGGTCTGGTTTAGGATTACAATGTCAGCCAATATGGGGGGGGAGGAGGGGGGTTAAGTATGTGGTTTCCAAGAATTTTGACTTATATTCTGTGACCGGTAAACAGAAACGCGTTTTCTCCTTATATTCTCCAAAGTATAAAAGTTCTATTCTACTGAATACTTGTTTTTGGCTGTTTCTGCATCTTGTGTTCTTGTATCTCGCCCCAGTTTAGGAATGTTGAACATCACACCACACTTGGTCCCTCTATTGCCCCTTGTTGTCAGATGGTTGTGTGACAGTTTGCGACATCCTGAGTAACACTCTGAACGAGCACAGTCTGTTGTGTTGCAAATCAGTAAGCACGTGATGTCTTGTCACTAGGGTCAGCTGCAGATATTTTGATTCCTT
>WEIS01007832.1:5085-21811 GCA_013389965.1 Todus mexicanus | reverse complement strand
CTTTTTTTCAGGAAAAAAAAAAAAATCCTGTCTCCCCTTTTGAGATGATTTGTTTAAGCTCAATAACTGTTACTGATCTTTAATCTTTTGAAGTTAAGTGTTGTCTTTGTGCAAGGCTTGAATCTTCTGTAACAAAGGGGCTTTGTGATGAACATAGAATGAATCTGCTGTTTGTACTTTTTTCCTTCTTCTTGGGCACAGACTTAAGAAATCATTAGAAAAATTTAAACCAAAACTATAACCACCCTCCTGCTGGTCCCTCTTGCTACCTAAAATGTCTGAGCATGAATTTCTGAAGTGCCTTCCAAAATGTTCTTGGTGACGTCTCTCACTAAGGTATTCACTTGTAGAGCTTTGTCACCAATATCCAGTACAAGAAATGAAAGCTCTCAGGGTGTGGTGATTGTGAGGGAAGACAAAGGAGCACAAGGCTTTGGTTGGAAAGGTTGATGTGATCTTCATGATGAAGTCATTTTTTAAGAAGGTGCAAATTGTGTTGATAGGCACCACCCGTGGCTTTTATTCACTGTCCTTACAACATTAGCACCAAATTTTACCCAACAGTGACCTCTGTCTGGTAGCAGCTTCGCTACCAACTTGCTCATGCACAGCATTACTGGAGCAGAATTTGAGGTGCTCTAATTGGAACATCATCACAATGAGAGGTCTTCTCCTGATCTTTCTCTGGCTCAGGACGTAGGAGAAGTGACTTAGATTCAAATGCATCTGAATCAGTAGGATTCGTTTGACATTTGGGGACTTCACAAAGAATACCAATGTCTGATAATCCCACTCATGACTAACCGGTCTGTGGGGACTGTTTGGAACCAATAGGCTGGCTATTCTTCCTGCATGTTGTAGAAAATAGCATTAGCATTGACTCAGACAGGTGGGGCAACTGAGGTTTTGAAGATTTTCAGGCCTGTCTGTCCCACCATGACTCTCATAACTTGGCAGCTGCCTTTCCTCATCAAGTGATGATGTACAAGGCAGTTACTGTATTTTTCATCTGGAAAAGACTGTGCCTCTCAAAAAAGGGTTGTAAAAATGTCATTTTGTCATGTGCTTGCTTTTTTATACCATCAAGGAGAGCAGGATCTACCAAGTGTCTTTCAAGGCTTTGAACAATTTTCTATGGGAAGCCTGCCAGTTATTTAAAAGAAGAGCAAAAACTCGGCAAAAGAAGCTATTCTAAGAAATTTTGTTTTGTTCTGAAACCTTTTGTCTAAACTTTGAGTGGACATAATAAATTATTGGGCTATATGGGTCAAGTGGAAGTAAGTAGCATTGGGCTTTACCTTCAACATCGCTGATGAGATCACTCAGGATAGCGGGAGAGTTTGTTCCTGAGGAGAGCATGTGTCTCCTGGTGGAGGCATTGGCTCTGTAGATGAGGCACTTACAGACCTGGATTTTTTTGTTGTCTTCTACCTCTTCATGAACTTCGAGTTATTAGTGAGGAGTTAAAGGTATGGAGCTTTGAGATAAACATTCTTACATAAAAAGCCTTGAGATCTTATGTTTGAGATGGGTTCTTGAGGTTATGCTTGGGACGGGTTCGTGAGGTTACGTTTGAGATGGGTTCTTGAGCTTTGATGAGATTCCTACCTACATGTACTCCCTACTAAAGAGATGAATCTTGTGTTCAGTACAGGTGGCTGGACTTGCCCGTAGGGTTTCAGGTGTTGTTTCACATTCTGTGCTTTGCACAGGGGCTGATGTTGGGTGATCCCTTTCATCAAACAGGGTTGGAATATACGTGGATGACAACTCGATGGAGAAATACTTTCCATTAAATGGCTAATGCTGATGTGATCATTCTGTGATCACCACCGGGCTCCTGCGAGATCTGTAACTCCAGGGTCCTGCCATGGCAATTGTCATCTCCCCCCCCCCTTAATTGTCTGTAATGGACAGAGGAGACACAGGTGACCTGGAGTAATCCTTTCGTCAGAGGTTTGAACGCATCAAAGCTGAGATTAGACTTCAGTAAACCAAGACAAACCTTTGCTCTTCCTTTTTCCCAAGCTCTAGCTCCACAAACGCATGGAGAGAATGCCTTTGTGGGATTTGCAGTGATGTCACATTCCTCTGTGTCTGCGTGCTTGTGCTGCGCTGTTATTGTACACTGATCAGAAACACTGTCCGCTGCTTTGGGGCTTTATTTATTTGTTTTGAAACAGCAGTTTGAGTGCCTGGCAACTCCTTGTTTGAAAATTCTCATTCATGACAGTTATACATTTATATCAGGCTCTCTTTCTGGGTTTATTCTGTTCAGCTTTGCAGTAATTTATGTCAAAGGAGACATTTTATCCTGGCAAGTTTTGGCGCTTGGGTAAAAGGTACTGCAAGATGTCCTTGTGGCGACAGCTTGCAAACAGACATCCCAGCAGTCAAGTGTTGAAGGAGACAGCTGCACTTAGCAACCATGTCCTCCCTGTTTATTCATCTTCTGCTTCTTTTCTTATGACTTTTCTTGGTGGCTTTCCTCCCACTGGTTGCATTGCGCCTTGCCTCTCCAAGTTGCTCACTGTTTTTAAGGTGCAATGTTTTGTTTATTGTTGTGTGGTCAGTGCCTGTCCTCAGAGTATTACAAGGGTTATGGAATGAGCATGTGATTCTTCAGGAACACCCTGCAAAGGATAATGTGCCATCAGGTTTTTCTGATCATTCAGTAGATCATGATGTATTGTTAAGTGGTTGTATATGGTCATGGCATTAATATTTGAGCACAGCCCTGTGTCACGGGAGCTACTGGTATTTCTGAAGTAAAGTGAGAGGCAATCAAAGATGGAGCACATCTTCTGTGAAGAAGGGCTGAGAGGGGGTTGTCCAGCCTGGAGAAGAGAAGGCTCCAGGGAGACGTTCTTGTGGCCCTTCAGGACTACAAGAGGCCTGTCAGAAAGATGGGGACAAACTTTTGAGCAGGGCATGTTGAGACAGGACGAGGGGTGGTGGGTCTCTTTTAAGACAGATTTAGACAAGAGAGAAGGGAGAAATTTTTTTTGCTGAGAGTGGCCCAGACTGCCCAGAGAGGTGGTCACTGCCCTGTGCCTGGAACCGTTGCAGGTGAGGTTGGCTGGGGCTCTAAACAACCTGCTCTAGTTGCACATGTCCCTGCTTTCTGTAGAGGGGGGGTTGGACTGGCTGAGCTTTAAAGGCCCCTTCCAACTCAAACCAGTCTGATTCTAAGGAAGAAGAGACCTGGTTTTGAAGGTGAAACTCACGCTGCCTCTCTGCTCTTGGTCTGCATCTCCAGCACTCATCGAAATGTAAATGAGCAAATCCACCACCTTCATAAATAATGCTTATATTTACTTGTGGCAGCTGCCTCTTATCTTCAGAGCCACGCTGGCTTGTCTGCCGCAGAGCTGGCTCCTGGAATCATTCATTTTTCCTTTTATAGTAGCTGGATGGTATTTTAATGCAGTGTTTTAAACGACTGCGTAATTTGGTCTAGTGCTAAAGGTTTAGAAGCTTTACGCTATAGATAAACTTGGAAAAAAAGACTTCACGGACATGAAAGGCTGCGGTTGTGTTCAGAGATCTTGGTTCCTTGTCCAAAGCAGCTGCCGATGTCTTTGTAAGGAGTCAGATGGTGTGTTAATGGAGCTAGCAGCAGTTCATGGATTTCCAGAGACGTCACAGTGTACCCGGGCAGGGTGAGGGCAGTGTTTGGTAACAGTAAGCTGGCAAGTCCACGTCATTTACCAAATAAATGCAGTTGTATAGACCCTTTGAAAAGAGAAGATTGCTGAACTAGGGAAGGGATTGTCACCCTGGACTGGGCAGTGGGGAGGCCGCCCCTCAGATCCTGAGGTCATTTGAGCCCCTCGCTCCAGGAAGGACATTGAGGGGCTGGAGCATGGCCAGAGAAGGGCTGGGGAAGGGTCTAGAGCATGTCTGGTGAGGAGTGGCTGAGGATATTGGGGTTGTTCAGCCTGGAGAAAAGGAGGCTCAGGAGAGACCTTCTGGCTCTCCACAACTCCCTGACAGGAGATTGGAGCCAGGTGGGGTTGATCTCTTCTCCCAAGGAGCAAATGACAGAACAAGAGAATATCACCTCAGGTTGTGCCAGGGGAGGTTTAGGTTGAACATGAGGAACAATTTCTTCCCCACAAGGGTTCCCCAGGCCTGTCCCAGGCTGCCCAGGGCAGGGGTGGAGTCCCCATGATCCCTGGAGGGGTTTCAAAGCCATGGAGATGTGGTGCTGAGGGACATGGTTTAGTAGTGTCCTGGCAGTGCTGGGTTAACAGTTGGATTCAATGATCTGAAAGGTCTTTTCCAACCAAATCCATTCTATGATTTGACTGTGGGAACAAAAGAGTTGTCAGTAGGGTCTGGGATGATACGAGTGTTTTGATTTAGGTCTGTCTTCATCACTTGGCATCTCTCTGCAGCCACAGTATTTTTCTTTCCAACCAGTTAAAATATAGCAGGCATACAGATAAATCAGGTAGTAGTGGGATTTTAATGGTAACAGAATAAAAACAGACACAGAGGATTGCTATTGTGTGTCCCTAAGTGCTCCTCAACTTCTGGGCCACGTCTTTCTTCCTGCTTCTATGAAAATAATTCAAAGAATTCAATTTTTTTTCCATCTCAACTTTCTACAAGAGTCCAAGGCCATTAGTTTGTCTTTACTAATACAGTCACAGACCTCTCAAAACCATTCAACATCACAACTGGTGGTTCTTGCTCCCCTTTTCCATCCTGCTCGAGCCCCATGTACGAGCTCCTGGACATATCCCCACCTTGTTTCCATCCAGTTTGTTGTGCTTATCAGGCTGGAAACTGTCACCTGCTCTGCTGTCTTTCACCACTCTGCATTTTTTCCATGTTCTTCATCAAGGAAAAGCTCATTATCAAAGTAAATACATCTGTTAGTGAATCCTCTTTCACATTCCACTGGGAAACAGATTTTTTCCATGATACTTTCAATTTATTTAGTTCCCTTTGTATTTCTTAAGCAGAATCACTTTGCAAAAAGACTTTAACAGATCTTTCTAGTTTTTGGATATTTGTGACCAAGGGTTAGTTAATGAATTAATTCACACTTTTGAAAGAAGGCTAATGTGAAATCACCCAACAGAAGGGAAATAAAAGATGTGAGACAACTTCTTGGGCGACAAGTGACCTGATTCTTTCCTTCCTTTAATTTTGGAAAGCTGTTAGAAGCTGGTTGTTTGATGTGATGAGTGTCACCCTGAATATGTCTTATATTTAAATTCATGTGTATTCATAATTCTGAGTGGAAAATGACTGTCTTAAAAAGCAGAGGAACTGAAAGGGACTGAGTGGTGCGTCCAGGGAGATCCCCTGTGAGCAGATGATGTGGAGCACACAAAAAAGGTGTCTTATTTCCCGCTCCCTCTGTTGTATTGTGATAACAAGACCTGGGATGGAAACATATATTGTTTTTAAGTCCCTCTGCACTCCTCTGAACATCTTGGATTGGGTTTGTGTCCTCTTGCTATGTTCAGAAACCTAGTTGACACTAGTGTGGAGTAAGGAGGAGAGGAGGGAATCTTTGCCCAGGAGCGGTGGCACAGATACATCTCTCTTTTCTGGTGCCACGAAACCATGACGTTACTTTTTTTCATGCCATAAAGTGTCACTTCACCCTGACCTTTACCTGGGATGGATTTTTTGGTGATGAACACAAGACACTTGGCATATTCATGAATAACCATCACAAGATGTTCATTTTTGACGATAAACTGCACCGAGTGGCTTAAGCTTGGGGAGAACATTGAACTTTCAGCATGGCAACAGTTAATTGGCAGAGAGACAAGTCAGAGAAGCTTTGTGGAGCAACCTGTAATGAGGGGAAAATTGTATTTCATTACTCAAAGAGCAGAGCGACGTCTCATGAGCTTACATACTAGTCGTGGTCCTGTCTAATGCCTTTTTCAGACCATTCTGAGCAGAAAAGGAAAGGAGTTTCAGGGCCAAATGGCGTAACGTGACCAAAGATGTTTAAAAAAAAAAAAAGTAATAAAGGAAAAGATCCTAGTTGCAGCTAATCATGAGCATTTAGCAGACTGAAAATATTAGAGGACAAAAAGTGGAAAGGAGGTGAAATAATTAATAGCGTGAAGAAAGTGAAATGAAAATTCTCAGTCCTGAAGTACGAGGACAGGGACACTTAATGGCATAGAAAGTAGCAAAACTGCTGGAAGCACCTACTTATGCCAAACCTCATTAGCTCAGGAGACTCATTGTCACCACAGGTTTATTAGCGTCAGGAGCTTAGCAGGATTCCTTTGAAGACCTGGTACGTTGATGAGTGTATTCAGAATTAACCAAAAAAATATTACCGGAATAAAAGCGAAACCCCGCAAAGCTTTGAAGAGCTGAGCAAGCGTCTCTGCTTCAGGACATGAGGGCGACCTGTCCATGGAGAGCTTCAAAAGAAACTTTTTCATGGGATTAGGTTCCTCATTCTTTCCTTCAAAATGCAACAAAGAGCTGTTGGTGGTGACAGAACATGAATTAATGAGACTAGTGGTTTTATTGGACTGGTGTCCTTTGTGTGCGTTCTTCACAGGATGCAGCACCCTTCTTTATTAGGAAGACTGAGTCCATCAGTTCTTTTTTTAACCTGTTTTTATGATTTGTTCAATGTTATGATTGTATGCCCTAACATTCCCACAAAACAATGCATGGGAGGTGATGCTGAGATCTGGCTAATCTGAGCTCATGTCTATGAAAATCTCCCAAACCTGCAGAACTTCATAGTTGACAACGTACATCTGAACACCTGGGGAACCCAGCGCTTATGTGCAAAAAACATTACGTCACTCTTCTGCTCTGTGCCACCATGGAAATCCTCACATGTTAGCTGTGTTTGTACTATTTACTTGGCACTGATGTCTAGGAAAAAAGGAAGACATTCAGATTTTAAGATTTCTGAGCAAAGCTCAAAATAAGGACATTAAGAAGGGAAATGCCATCTTTCCACAGACTGCTCTGCCCTTAAGCAACCTACACCCACTCCCTCTGCCCTTTCTATCGTCAAATCCATTCTTGACGCTTTAGAGGCTTCTTTTAATTACATCTGATTAATTTAAAGACACTTTAATTTCACAGAGACCTTTTTGTTACTTAAATTTAGGCTAAACTCAAGTTTTAGAGTGGAAACATTGTTCTGGATCAGTTCTTCCCGCGTCAGTACAGTTGCTGGAAATATGTGATTTTCTGTATAATCCTGAATAAATTTAGATTGATTTCTGCATTGGACTTGGTGATAGGAATGCTGGTACGTTGTGCCTGTGGTGAGCAAATTTCCCTGAACGTAGCCTACAGGTTTGACCTCAGGATCCGTTTTGGTGGGAACGTACCTGAGACAGGGAACGGTGTTGGAGTGAGCATCCTACCCCACGATGCAATGCAACATTAACAATGTTTTAATGATGGTTTAGAATCATGGTTTTCTTATTTAAAATAATTATTAATGGTTGGGGATGCTGGGATTTGAAAGCGGGACATGAGCTGTCACTGTGCACACACAGCCCAGAAGCCAATCACATCCTGGGCTGCATCCCCAGCAGCGTGGGCAGCAGGTCTAGGCAGGGGTGCTGCCCCTCTGCTCTGCTCTGCTCCACTCTGGAGAGACCGCCCTGCAGGGCTGAGCCCAGCTCTGGAGACCTCAACGCAGCAGAGACAGGGACCTGTTGGAGCGGGGCCAGAGGAGGCCCCAGCAATGCTGGGAGGGCTGGAACCCCTCTGCTGGGAGGCCAGGCTGGGAGAGCTGGGGGTGTTCAGCCTGGAGAAGAGAAGGCTCCGCGCAGACCTTCTGGGGGCCTTGCAGGGCTTGAAGGGGCCTGTCAGAAAGATGGGGACAGACTTTTGAGCAGAGCCTGGTGGGATGGGACAAGGGGGGATGGTTTGAAACTTAAAGAGGGAGATTTAGACTAGAGAGAAGAGAGAAATTTTTTTACTGAGAGTAGTGTGACCCTGGCCCAGGTTGCCCAGAGAGGTGGTCACTGCCCCATCCCTGGCACCACTGCAGGTGAAGTTGGCTGGGGCTCTGAGCAACCTGCTCTGGTTGCAGGTGTCCCTACTCCCTGCAGGGGGATTGGACTGGATGGCCTTTAAAGGTCCCTTCCAACCCAAACCAGTCTATGGTTCTTATTTCCTAGAGTAGCAGGTAAACTAGCATCTCTAAAGGACTTTCTTGTCATCTTGATGATATGTTTATGCAGGAAGATAGTCTCACTGGACAAACCCACTGATATAACTTCTCCTATTGTGGTGTGGCTTTTTCAGGAAAGGCTTTGGCATGGTTTGGGGAGAGCCCCTAAAAATACCTTTGAGTTGGAGAAGGGACCTTTGTCCAAGGAAGGTGGTTGTGGAAGGTACTGGGAAACTGGTACGAGAGAGGGGAGAGCACAAGAAGAATGAAGAAAAAAAAAAAAAGAAGATGTTCGATACATAAAGTTGGAAACTAGTACCAAAAAAATCTCTTAAACCTGAAAACTTTATAATGATTTAGTGAAAAAATTCTGCAATGTCTTCTTGTTTCAGCATTGTAGCAGAGAACGATCCAGTGTTGTACAGTAATGACATTCTTGTCTATTTTTTCACTCGTAGTAAAATCCACCCTTAAGTCCTGGAAAACATCATTGACACTTGCATCTCTTGGAGAAAATTCATTGGCAGGACAAGCCGCTGCCTCCCGCCTCCGGGGTGATAGTGGAAGGGTTCTGCCAGCAGAGTTTATAGCATTTTAAAATGAACTTTTCCTTTTTCTTTTCTTTTTTTTTTTCACTCCTCTTCCAGTGATGCTTTTAAAGATACTTTTCTCCTCCTAAAACGTAAAAACCCCTTTTTCAGCCTGGAGTCAACACGATGCACTAATGATTCCAGTTCTCTTAGGAAAAGTGAGTGGGAGAATGACAAGATTTTAATATAATGCCAAGATAAAATACGACTATGGAAAATGACATCATACTTCTTCAGCCCGACTATGATATAATAACACTCCTTGATGCCAAGACAGGGATTAAACTAGAGTCTGATATCCTTCATGAGTCCTTTCCTCTGGGTGTTAAGCTGCTGGTTAGGAAAAAAAAAAACCCTTAGTCTGCCTGTCTCAGCCTGTGTCCCGTGACCCAAAGGGGAACCACAAAAGCTGCTTAATCTATCTCCTGCCGCAGGACACGGCCGTGAATGTAAACCAGACGCGCGATGCATTCAGTCAGAAATAGAAAGCGAGCAGAACAGCAGGAAACCATCATTCTTCACGCACGCGCACGTGTGGCTTGGGAGCCACTGAGTGGGCTGAACCTGATGTGAGATAAGAGTGAGATGCTAAAACCTGCAGGGGGGGATTTAAACCTTGCATAATTCCAGCAAACTAGTTTTTCATGTATTTTTTTAAAATCACAGAATAGTTTTGGTTGGAAGAGATGTTTCAGATCACCAAGTCCAACTGTTAACCCAGCACTGCCAGGGCACCACTAAACCATGACCCTCAGCACCACATCTCCACGGCTTTGAAACCCCTCCAGGGATCATGGGGACTCCACCCCTGCCCTGGGCAGCCTGGGCCAGGCCCGGACAACCCTTGTGGGGAAGAAGTTGTTCCTCAGCTCCAACCTAAACCTCCCCTTGTCCTGTTACTTGCTCCTTGGGAGAAGAGACCGACCCCACCTGGCCCCAACCTCCTGTCAGGGAGTTGTGGAGAGCCAGAAGGTCTCCCCTGAGCCTCCTTTTCTCCAGGCTCAACAAGCCCAGGTCCCTCAGCTGCTCCTCACCAGACTTGTGCTCTAGACCCTTCCCGAGCTTTGTTGCCCTTCTCTGGCCACACTCCAGCCCCTCAAGGTCCTTCATGGAGTGAGGGGCCCAAACCTGACCCCAGGATCTGAGGGGCGGCCTCCCCAGTGCCCAGTGCAGGATGATCCTTGTCCTAGTCCTGCTGGCCACACTAGTGCTGACACAAGCCAGGATGCTGGTGGCCGTATTGGCCACTTGGGCACACACTGGCTCATCTTCAGCCAGAAATCCAGGAATGTTCTCCCAGCTTGGATGGTGAGTCATGCAGAAGATGCAATGCACTGGCAGGTTTTGTTTGTGGTGCTACTATAGTTCCTCACCACCCTCCTCATTTTCAGCTCCTTCCCTAATTTAGCTCTGCTTCACAGCTCTGTGTCTCTCCCTTCCTTAGATGTTACTCTCTCTTAGAGCAGGAGTGACAGACCCAGCAAAGCCATCCCTCAGCAGTTCTTATGGCCATACAACTACAAACCCAAGCTGAAGCCACCTCGTATATGGGTGGTTTTTTCAATTCTCATGGAGCAGTAACAGAGTCCAAGATAAAAATTGAATTTTAATCGTATTTTATTATATGTGATAGCTAATTCTCTTACTAGTAGCTGACACCCTTGTAGAGCCACTACAAATATGTGTACAGCTGGGATTTGTGGAGGAGTTTCCTGAAGAGGAAGAATCCTAGTTATACTTTTGTTATTATTTTTTTTATTTTCCTGAATATTTCATTGAACCATCTTTCATCCTTGTATAGAAATTATGGGAAGTCTATCAAAGGCTTTGAGAGAGAAGAGGATATTTCCTTTCTTCCTGTGTTCATATGTTATTTCCTGAAGAGAAGAGGAATCTCCGTTTCTATTATACACAAGCAGAAAACATCAAGTATTTTGAGTTTCTCAGCTTTAGTTAAAAAAGTTATCTCCTGTCTTTGTGGTTTACATGAAGTCTTGCAAACTTCATGCTCAGAAGGAGACATTTTCTTCCCCACTGAAATGACTGCAATTGTTTTTTGGAAGTATTTGTTGATCCATGTCAGAAAGGAAAGGGTTTAGTGCTTGTTGGCTTCCTCGAAATGCCTATTCATGTACATGATATGGAAGAGCTGTTGGGTCACTAGGATAGAAAGAATCCATAGGTAATTTTATTGATAATGTCCATCATGAGATAGCGCTGGTGAGGCACTGGAACAAGTTGCCTAGGAAAGTTGTGGATGCTCCATCACTTAATGTGTTCGAGACTAGATTGAACAGGGCTTTGAGCAACCTAATCTAGATGCGGATGTCCCTGCTCACTGCGGGGGGGGTTCGACTAGATGATCTTTGAGGTCTCTTCCCACCCAAACCATTCTATGATACACACACAGCTAGTCTGTAGGGGGAGCGATGAAAAACTGGAGAAAGAATGGACTGTGACCAACAAGGTAACAAGCCATTGTTGTCTTCTAACAAGTCTTCTCTTCTAAATCCAGTGATTTTTCCAGAGTTGTGCCTGAGCAGTGGCATTTTAACATCCTATTTTTCAAGTACTTGTAACTTCTAGAAAATCTGGAGTGGGTGCACTGACCCTACTCCCACATCTCCACTGTCCCCTGGAGGAAAATTGGGATTTAACAGCATTATGTTGACTGAAAATTGTTGAAGGTGCGCTAACATCACGTTGACCAACTGAATTGTTCATCCCATATTTATGGATGTTTCATATGCATGCATAGTGCTGGAGAAATAGGATCAGGGTTACGTGCTGTCACAGTCAATAAATTCAACAGGGTTTTAATCCTCATTAGGACTTTAATTCGGTTTGGGGCTTACGCTTATTCTCCAGTTCTACTTTTTAAGTCCACTTCTCATTAACTGAGTCCGTACTTAGGAACTGAGGTCCAAAAACCCTTCAGAAACCTTGGTTTTTGCAATAGCAACCGAAAATAGATGGCTGCTCTCCAATATGCGTACTTCAAAGAGTCGCGGGGGGTTGTTCAAAATGATCTGGGGTTTTTTTTGCCTCATTCTTCTAGAGGGGAGCATGCAGTGCCTCCTACACTCAGGAGGTGGATGGAGTGATGCTCAGCATCCCTCCTGGGCTAACTTGGTGGTTATTGAAATGGAATGTTAATTGCTTTTTTGATGAAGTGATCATAAGAACTGCCAGTACCCTAAGAACCCATCACCCAGCTATTTGGTTCTGTTCATCTAGGATCAGTCTGTCTCGTCCTTTGCATTAGCAGTGGGGGATGACAGGCAGACCTCTCAACAAGCTAAGAGTTTTAAAGTCTTTAGAGATCTGTAGCTGTCTCTTAAATACCACTTGGGAATCGTTTCTTCCCCAGAATTGATCAGCGCATCAACATAGTGCTCTTCTTAAGTTATGTTGAGAGAGATGAGCTTCACTTTGCTTTGGTTCTGCCTTCTCCTAATCTTCTGAGTCTTCGTGGCAAGTGGTGCACTGAACAGAAATATGGGGGGCGGGGGGGGGGGTTACGCAGCCTTTTTTTTTGTTTGTTTGGGGTTTTTTTGAAGTAAAATGTTAGTGGAAGTGTTCATGTTGGTTGCAACAGCCCTTCATGCCATGTTTTGGTGTGGGTGAGAAATATTTCAAGTTGAATGTGAGAGGCTGGTTGTTATTCCAGATACGGTTGGATTGGTTTAGGTGGAGCAACTGGGGAGCGGGTCTGGCTTTTGCATTTCACTGTCAGTCTGGATCTTACTGGAGTTCATGGGATCCACACTCCAGAAAATTCTCATCTTGGCTATGGAAATGTTTGATTAAAACCACATAGCTTCCACTATTTTTGATGCTGAGGGTGATGAGACCCTGGCCCAGGTTACCCAGAGAGGTGGTCGATGCCCCATCCCTGGCACCATTGCAGGGGCAGTTGGCCAAACTCATCCAGCCATATCAGTCAAAGGTGGGCTGAGCTCAACTTGCTTGTGACAGGCCGCTGTGATGGCACCCTGTGCTCAATTCAAGATGTTTCTTCGGATAGAAGTTTCCCAATTAGCTAACACACTGGTAGATATGTGTATCTTATGCTGCTGCTGTCCCTACGACAGCCAATGCCTTAATACCATGTTGTGGTCAAAGAGGTGGGAATTCCTCCTGGTTTTGACTCCAGGATCAAGTCCGGAGTCTAGAAGATCTCTGATGTTGTGGTGCCAATGTGGACTTCGTACAAACACAAGCCTGAAGTCTTACTATTTCTGGCAGCCCTGCATCTCCAAGAAGGTCCAGGGAGACAGGCAGGGTTAAGACCTGAGGTTTGAAAGAGTTCATTTGAAAAGGTCTTTTTTTTTAAAAAAAAAATATTTAAAGCTATAAAGTTCACCTGCAGTTGCAGCATAAACTTAGATTTGTTAAAAAAAAGAAAAAATTAATTGTTGCAGGGTGAGTAAAAAGTAGGTAATCTAACCAGGGTTTTGGGAAATGAAGAGGATGCTTTAATCGTTGTTAATTTGACAGTGCAACCTTAGGAAGAAACCTAGATACCCTGGCAAAAGTTGGCCAGCTCCAACAAGTGATGCTTCTAGCTTATTATAAACAAAATATATATCTGTGCTAAACAAGAAAACTGAACCCTCGTCTTCAGCTTATTTCCTGAATGGTTGAATCAAAGCACGTTTGATCTCTCTCAGTTTTGGATCAGCAACGTTGGTGCGTGTATGCAAGATGTTGTGCTCACTTTGATCCCCCAGAGATTTTTTTTTAAATTCTTATATTTTTTGCTTTGTGAGAGAAATGAAACTGGTTTGAGTGCCCCTAGCGTTCCTGATCTGCCTAAATGTCATGGAAAGAGACTGGTGGAAGAGACTAGAAGCTATAGGTGGCTGTTTGAAGACAAGCCCCATGTCATGTCAAGATGTTCAAGAATATTCTCATTTTATAAGGGTAGGATAATAAATAAAGGAATAAATAAATAAATACAGGCTGAGCATCCTTCACCCTGTCTCTCCTCTGCAATTTTACCCAGTTGAACAGAGAAAATAAGAGCAAGACCTGTTGAAAATTGCAGCACAGGTATTCTTTTATTTATTTATTTTTATTTCAAGATAGCATCATCCAGGATCTATCTAGGATGAACACTTTATTGAAATGAGGAAAAAAAACAACAAACCCAAGTCATATGAAACAGATTAATGTCTCCTCTGATATTTTAGAAATGGATATGACATGAAGGCAAAGTTCTATCCTCAACTTTTCAAACCGATGAAAAATATCTCAGTTTAGAAAGCTGCTGCTGGTTTGCGTGCCATGGATGTTGGGTACTGTTTTGATGGGACCCCAGAGTACCCAGCAGCCCTGGAGCAACTTGAGTGCTCCAAACTAGGTTTTTTGGCTCTGTGTGTGGTGGGAATTCTGCCAGGAGACCACATGTACCAGGAGGCAAAGGGAGTGTCCGCGTTTTGATCCCACTGCATTTCATCATCGGGGGGAGCACATGATGTCAAGCACTGTTGACACCCCAGCAAGTCTGCTGTGACGGTGCATCCATCGAAGAACTATCTGGATTTCTTGGTACAACAGAGAAAAGAACTTGGCTTAGAAGGAGCCAACAAATGTGCAGATGGGATGCATGTGCACCTGTGCTCCACCCACCCTATATTCTCTGTACGTTGATTTGATTTTAGATTATGAGTATGTCCCAGAACACTGCAATACAGCTCAAGAAGAGGAGCGGTGAATCCACCTGCTGTGATTTGTAGCTCCCATTGGTACCACCTGGAAAACTTCACGTTTTTAGTAACTCTCGCAGATTTACTAGGGGGATTTTAGCCTCACCTTTTGCTGGTACCAGGCGCTGCTGGCCCCAGTGTCTGCTTTCACATCACTTACTGTCATTGCTGGGCAATATCTACCCTCCTCTTTCCTTCTCACCAAATAAACTCTTCAAAGATCTTGGTGACGTTAAATGTAATTTTTTTTTTATATGTATATTCTTACTTTTTCCCCTTTCCCTGCCAGTGATGTGATTTATGGTATGATCTCATGCATCATCCACTCAAATGCCCCAAATGAAACTGAGCCAAAGTCGAGGGGCACGTCTCAGAGCCCTTGGATCGCGACCAACTCCCAATGACATCAGGACATTGGCGTAAATTAAAAGTTAGACAAAAGCTTTGGCAAGGGAGAAAGATGAGCATTGGCTGTGGCTGCTTGAGAAGTAAACCCCATTTTAGAGCAGAGCGGGAATTGTTTCCAACCAGCTTCTTCTCTTCTCTCTTTCAGGCAGTGACAGTACGAAACTCCATGGCAAAATCGCTGTACAGCGCCTTATTTGACTGGATCGTATTCCGCATCAACCATGCACTCCTCAACTCGAAGGACGTGGAGGAAAGCACCAAGGTAACGTCTCACCAGCTCTTCTGGCTACGCTGTGGTGGTTTTAAAATGGGTAACTACAGGATAAAACATTACCCAAGCGCCTAACAGCACCTTGCTTAACATGAAGTTAATTTTTCTTTGTTAGATTGAGTGCATCATTATTTTAAGTGGTGCTTGCTGAGCTAGGAAAGGTGAAGCACTTTGAATAATATATCCTCAAAGCTACTGTTTTTGTCGTAGCCACTAAAGCCTGTACCCCCACATCTTCAGGAGCAACACCAAATGACTTTCCTCCTTGCGTATACAACTACAGGACCATATATATTTGAGGGGGGAAAAGGGAAATCTTGTTATCACAAGGTTTTTTGATGAAGTTTCTCGATAAAAGTAATTAGGAACGGTGTGGGGTTTGTAGGCGCTGAGACAGCCCATCGATAACGAGCAGAGAAGTGAGATTGGGAGGGCAGAAAGGTTGAAAGAGGAAGAGTGAATCCAGCATGGTGCCAAACCGCTTTCAAGAAAATTGATGGAAGGGATGAGATGACATCTCCTGTAATAGCCACGACCCAGGACATCCTCTCCAAAAAGCTTATTGTGGTGGTAGGATGCTTATCCTGAAAAGCTCAACTGCACTCACAGCTCAGCAGCTACTCTTGGCTTGGAAATTTTGGGCCTGGGCCAGCACTGTGTGTGTTTTTGGGGGATTGCACCTCCAGGAGCTGCCAAAAGGAGGATTGTTTAGCTAAGCGCTGACATTATGTTGGAATTATGCCGTAGGACCCAAGTCGCAGGAGCCTGCAGCAGAGCTGGTCCTTTATTTAACTCTGTAGAAATGCTCACGGGGCATAATTATAGACTGGAAATAAATTCAGGCGTATAAAATTGGGGAATACGTTTTTCTGACCAGAAAGGTTATTAAAGTGGGTGACATCCAGCACGCCTTCTGCTTGCACACACTTCCTCTCCCCCTGTTTAATATTTTACCCAAAATGTTGCATTCTTTCCTGATGTTCTGAGTCAGAAAGAGTTTTAACTGTGCTGTAAGGAAAAAAAAACCCACAACCCACTGTTTGTGTATTAGATGAAGCAGAAAAGGTGGATTCATTTTGAACAGCATCTTAAATACTAATTAATTGCTTTTTTTAATCATCCAGTCATTTTTGAAAAATATTGTATCTTCCTTTGATGTACTCAGGGACAAGATTTAGATTATGAGATAATATTGGGTAATAGGTTGGTGATAGGTTAGGTAGTAGGTTACAGGTTGGACTTGATGATCTCTATGGTCTTTTCCAACCTTGTTAATTCTGTGATTCCGTAATATTAAAATACCAAATCAGACCAGGACACTGTTGCTTGCACAGTCAGCACGTCTGTAATAGCAAGGCACAACGGTAGGTGTTTATGGGCCATTAAACTTTGGTTCCCAACCTCAAATCTCTGCAGTGAGAGGCAGAAGAGCCCAAATTCATGCTGTTTTCCAGCATCACCACTGTGCATTAACCCGCTGCCTCCTCCAGCCAAGATTCTTTTGCAGCATTACCACCTTTCACTTACTTGTCTCCTGGTATCTTCTCATGAATTCCCAATTCTCGCCTTTCTGACCCGTTTTTTTTTTTTTCTGGCCCAAAATCACACA
>WEIS01007831.1:0-15623 GCA_013389965.1 Todus mexicanus | reverse complement strand
TTTTTTTTTTTTTTTTGTAAAGGGGAAAGTACGTGGTTTATTTTTCATTCTTTCTTTCTAAATGCCTATTTTCATCCACCAGTTACATTCTTACAAATAATTAGGTAATGCCAGGCACTGCTCCCGGCTGTTGGAGCTGAGGTGGCTGTTTGTGGCCTTGAGCTGCTGGAGTGGTGGCTGGGCTGGGGTGGCCGGGTACAGCCAGCTCTCTGCAGCCATTCCCGGGGCCATTCCCCATGGGTGGTGTCCACATGCAGCTGCCCTGTCTTGAAGGAGAGGTGAGCTCACCAGCAGACACCACTTGCTCTGTGCCAGCTGGCTTGAGTGCCTGACAGCCTTTGCTTAATTTATCAGCAGAGGCTTAACCTCAGAGTCTGCAGAGGTACCTTTCACTGGCAGGTACAGACTGCCTTCCATTTTTACTTTTGTCTGTAATTACTTAAAGAGAAATAGCATTGATTCGTCCCTCTTGTGTTAGATTCCAAATAAACAGGTTGTTTCCTGCAGAACTTGCAATTTACTGATGTGTCCAATGTCCAACATAGGATTTAAGCAAATAAATACACCCCCACCCAAACAATCTTAGATGTTGACTGAAGTTTCATTTCTTGAGGCACAAAAAATGAACTAATCTGAAATGCTGTTGTTCTCATCTTCTTTCTCTCTCCCTGGCTCATAGTTATATTTTTTTCTCAGTAACAGTGCTTCAGGAGTGGAGAGACCATCACTCCATCAGTGGAATACTTTTCCTTTCCCCCCATGATGGCTGAAAAGGGCAGAAGCTGTAGGTGGATATTCACAGGCTTATTTCTGGATCTCAGCAGAGCTGGTTTGGTGCAAGTGCAGCAGGTCCAGGACACGTGAATATAGACTTACAAGTATCTAACAAATATTCTAGTCTGGAAATGAATCCTTCGTTAGTGTCAGCAGAGAATGCTGCTTGTCTCACCCCGCCATAGATCTCTGAAATGGCTGTTATAAACTATACTCTGCAAGTTTCTGTTTCTATTCAGTGATTATAAAGGTATTTAAGATGATCATCTCAGCTGCACTATTTGGTCAATATCTAAGGCCAGGAGAGGCTGCTTCAAACACCAATCCCCTGTGCTAAACGTAGGTCTATATGCAGGGTTGCTCAGCTTGTAGTTCAGCGAAGTATCACAGACTGTAATTGATTTTTACTCTCAGGTACCATCCACAGAGTAAAAATCTGAGATTAAATCTGTTCATCAAAAGTGCCCTTCCACACCCCAATGTATTCAAGGCCCTTTGGCCAATGTCCATCTTGTGGACCAAGCCCAAGTTTTCCTCCCACCCTGCCTGACTTGTATTTGAGAAATATCTCGATGTCTTTCTCAATGGCAGTGTTCATATCACAGAATCAGCAGTTTTTTGGCATTTCTTCAGGAGCTGGGGTTGTGCCTAGTGAAGCACAGTGGGGATTGCATTTGTGAATATTCCTGGTAGATGCTGACTAACATGCACCTGTTCCTTAAACAGGTCTCAGTCGACATACTGGTTGTGGTCTGGGATCACTGTAGTCTCAGATGTGCTGATTCATCACAGCCTCTCCCATTGCGTGCTGATGCTGTCTTTCCTTTTCTCCTGGAACTGATTGCAGACCCTATTATCTCTAATAGCACAGAGTTCCCAGGAAAACAAATCACCCTTCGTGAATCACCTCATAAGGCAGGCATTTAACAGTCCTCCACCTCTGGTGATTTACAGAGGTTCTGTGTAAATAAAAGAGCTAAATCATCATTTTCACAAATGTTTAACTCTACTTAGTCTGTAAAAAGAATAAGAGGAGAAGATTTTCATAAATATACCACACATGGCCAGTTTGTCCTGCTTTAGTAAAGTGTAGCCAAAGTCTAGAGAGGTGCTAATCAGTAGGTGGAAGAAAGTTTGTTCCTTATACGTACCAGTGTGTTTATGCATTCTATATATCTACATCGCTGGTCAAGCAGTTAAGTTTGGGGGTAAAGAAAAGTTCAGTAAGGTCTGAATTAGGGAAACAGTAGTGCAAAATTTAGTTGAGGCTATGAGCAGGCATGAAGGCAGCTACTGCACAGGAGAGTGTTGTAAATCCCTAGAAAACACTCTGTCAAATAGCTTTTTCACAAAATGTTCATTTAATTAGTGGAATAAATTACAAGTAAAAGTTACCTTGACTCTTGTTTTCTCTTTTTCTTTATTTGTTTACTTTACTCCTCAAAAAAATAAAGTTGCCAATGTGAAAGAAGCAACTGCAATGACAATTTCTCGCTTGCTCTGATTCTAGGACTAAAGACAGAACAATGTCTGATGCTGTCCTTCACTTCCTGCCTGTCCATTCAAACCAGCTCCTGCATTTAATACTCCTTTGCTTGTTCTTAAGCTCTCAGGGAATGTATTACTTTACAGGTGATTAATGAAATGCACAAACCAGTATCAGACTAAGACTGTTCTAATGTTTCTTTTAAATACAAAAAGTATACAGTCTGGTGAATAGAACCTGATAACACTTTGAATTGCAGTAACTGGTGCAGACCCTGGTCAGAAGCAAAGCCTCACTGAAGATGCAATGCAATCATGCAGTTGACTATGCTCCTCTGGCTCAGCTTCAGCAAAGCAAATCAAGGAAGGTTATCTGCTGGGGGCTTTGCTGAGTACAGAAAGAGCTTGGACATGTGAACCAAGTCTAAATTTCTACCGTTGAGCTGCAGCTCTGCTTCTGACATCTTGAGTTGCATGTGGGCCTTGTTTGAACAGGAGAGACTTCAAAGCAAAGCCATTCAGAAACAACTAGTAAAGACATTTCTCTGACATTTCAGACATCTCAAGCTAAGAAGGGAACTGGATGTTGTTCCACCCTTCCCTGAGTCAGTTCTTCAAAGGAGAATGACACCTCTTTGCTGGCAGCATCATTTTAAAGATGGAGGGCTGTTGGCTCTGCAGTTTCCTGGATGTCAGTCACCATCCTGAATTAGGTTCTATAGTTGCAGAGAGGAGCAAGGGTTAGGATGCATCTGTCTGCAGGATGTCTACTATTAGCAAGTTCTGCACAGCTCCTGTTCATAACATATTTGTAATAATTCTTACTTGCAATAATATATAAATACTATATACAACTCCTTCTATTTGTGTTCTTGCATGTTTTCACGAATAGCTGTGCCATGAAATTTTGAGTAATGCCATGGTGAGTAAGTTTAGCACAAAAATAAAGTCAGAATTACTATTGACATTTAAATGGTGGATTGGACACTTTCGTTTGGGACAGCAAATGGTTGTCCCTTTTAAGGCAGATTTCCTGCTATAACTATTTCAAAGAAATACGTTTGTTTTGTTGTGTGAAACGGCTAAAAGATTTTAGGGACCATTTGATAGTTATATACAGTCTAAAGAGATAATAGGACAAGAGAAAATGTGCTTTTCAAAATTCAAGGTTATGTAGCATGCAACAACGGTAATTTGCCACAAAGTTTACACAATAGTTTTCATTTCTTCTTTACAGAACAATAATTGAAAACTGACTTAGCCCCCTAAATAAAACAGTGACAGCTGGGAAAATCAGCAGATTGGCCCTTTGTGCCTCTTTATAGTAGATTTTGGCAGCAAGATAGTTGTAGTCTCTATAGGACACGGCTATTATGTCTTCCAGATGTGTTTGACCTATATCTTGGATAAAAAAGCATCTTGACATAGAATCAATTTATATACTTTTAGTCCAAGTCATCAGCTCCTTTAAGATACTGAAAAAACCCTTTTGTGATGGTTGTTTCCATTGCCTTTCAGTACAGATATATAACTTGTGAGTCTTTTGATTTTTCAGATGTGAGTACACAATTTCAGCTCGATGTGCCTGTAGAGCTCCTCATATGAGGAAGATCTGTAACATGATAAGGGTTGTCCAGTCCTTGCACAGGGACATTTCAGAGGACCCTCCTTGGTTAGCTACTTCCAGTGGGTGGCAGCAGAAAGAAATATGGAAATGGCTTCTTCATTGGTTGCCTTTTATCATTTACTTATGTGTACAAGATGATGCTTCTGTCCTCTCTGGGTCTTTGGGGAAACTATATCAGACATAGTTAATGGCCCATGGACCACCTCATATCCACTGACTCCAGGGGGCTCAAACAGGAGTCCTACCAATACCACACCTGTGTTAATGTAAACTGTTGCACTGACAAAACCTCAGATCCTGGAAAGAAAAGAAAGGAGCCTCTGACTATAAATGCTCTTGAGTCACTGGAGGATTTCCAGTACGTTAACTTGACTGTCAAAAACTATAGTGGCACTCAGCTAGAGAGGCACAAGAGTAGGGTGAATTAGGGCATAGTGTAGTAGAGGAGATTAGGGGAAATGGATAGAGTGCTGTGGGAAGAGAGAGGACCGTATACGGGCATTCTGGGCTTGGCTTGGCTTGGCTTGGCTTGGCTTGGCTTGGCTTGGCTTGGCTTGGCTTGGCTTGGTGGTAGAGAAGGAGAAGTTGAAGGATTCACATCAGGTTGAAGAGAGGACTTGTTTTGGTGGGAAATAAAGCAAGACAAGATGTTGGGCAGCTTGTACTTGCTGTCACATGCTCAGGTCTCTGGGCTGGTAGCTGAAGTGCCATGGTTTTGTGGCATCTGTGTAGCTCGATTAACCCTGTGGTGACTGATTTTTTTTACTTTTTCCTTTCATATAGGTCAGATGGGAGAAATCGTGAGATAGAATGCAAGTTCAAGTACAGGAAACCAAGGTGACACACTAGCTCAGAGAGGCACACATCTTTGTGAGTGCATCTCAGACACTCTCAGCACAGCAGTGTAAATCTTCTACAACCCTCATATGCTCCTTTCACCATTGCATAAACCAGTATGTCTTGGCCTCCTGTGACCAGGCAGGCTGATACATGTGTATCTGTCACCTGACCTGAGACATAAGCTTTCCAGAGAGCCACCTCAGTACATGACTTTGTATACAGATGCTTCATACTGGGCATTATAAGGCTTGGATGGAGATGTGACAGGGTGGACTAAGGTTACAACAGAAGAAATCTGTCTGAAAGAAAGACTAGAGCCAAGCTGCGTGAACTGGTGGCTCACCAGTATGGTCCACTGACAATAAGGATGGATGCAACTCTGCCTTCTAGCATTGCTGTAGGACAGGAAGGTAAGCTTATAGAAAGGTAAGTGTATACAAATGACGAAGGGAAGAGAAAAGAGAGGGGCTGTGCAACATTCTCTTGTGTTCACATTTTACCCAGAGGTAAAGCAATTCAGACCTTGTGACACAGCAGTAAGCCAGATTCAAAGAAGTAGGAGGATACTGGAGCATATTTTCTGGAAGATGATGTAGCTACATTTCTGCAACTCGTTTTCTGAGGAGTTATTTGGGAGAAATTTAAAAAGAAACAAACCAATGATAATTGTTGAAATTGGACTAAAATTGCACACAAATCAGAAATCATGCTTTTCAGCCTTCATGACCATCTTCTGGCTCTTCTACAGAGACAAAAATGCCAACTGGCAACAGACAGTGGTTACTGAAATGTTGTTTACTGGAGATAGGAATATTTTTAGAAGAGGTGATAGACTAAGCAGAAGATTTATCATACTGAGCCACTAGTGTAGTGCCTCTGGAGGGCATTTTTTAGTTTTGCAAAGTGGCAGTTCTGAGCAGAACTTTCTTCCTGTGTTTAGCAGAGTCTGTGGAAGGGATGAATTCTGTCTATAAATACAAGTTTCTTTCACCACTGAGGAGGATGTCTTGGTACATACGTCAATTTATCCATATTTGGGACCTCAATAATTTCACAGTATCTTTAAACCGTGAGGCAAATCAGGGAAGGTATTAAAGCAATATGGTAAAATATATTTTGTCAAAATAACAAAAAGTGTTGAAATAGCCAGAAATAAAATGAAATTTGACACATGGGTGGAGAAAACAGCTGTGTCAGTTATTATTTTGCTGTGTAAACAATTTAATGCAATCTGGAGCACCTCTCCTATGAAGACAGCTGAGAGAGTTAGGATTGTTCAGCCTGGAGAAGAGAAGGCTCCAGGGATACATTATTGTAAACTTTCAGTACTTAAAGGGAGCCTACAGGAAAGCTTGGGAGGGATTTTTTATACAGGAGTGTAACTGTCTCCCCTGAGCTTCCTTTTCTCCAGGCTAAAAACCCAAACTCCCTCAGCTGCTCCTCATAAGACATGTTCTCCAGACACTTCAGCAGCTTCATTGACCCTTCTTTGGACATGCTCCAGCACCTCAATGTACTTGTTGTGAGAGGCCCAGAACTGAACACAGTATTCCTAGTGTAGTTTCACAAGTGCCAAGTACAGGGGGACAATCACTTCCTTAGTCCTGCTGGCCACACTATTTCTGAGGTAGGCCAGGATACTGCTGGCCTTCTTGGCCACCTGGGCGCACTGTTGGTTTACGTTCTGGTGGTTATCGTTCAACCCTCCCGGGTCCTTTTCTGCAAAGTAGCTTCTTCCACTCTTCCCTAGTCCTGGGGCATTGCCTTGGGTTGGTGTGACCCAAGTGCACAACGTGGCACTTGAGTTGTTGAACCTCATCCCCTTGGAACCTCATCCCACTGATCTTTCCCCAGATCCCTTCGTAGACCCTCCCTGCATTTAAGCAGATCAGCCCACTTGCCTATAGATATTGTCTGCAAAGCTACTGAGAGTGTCCTTGATCCTCTCCAGGTAATCGATAAAGACATTAAACAGAACTGGTCTCAATACTGAGCTCTGGGGGACACCACTTGTGACCAGCTGCCAGCTAGATTTAGCTCCATTCACCACCGCTCTCTGGGCCCAGCTGTCAACCCAATTTTTCAGCCGGCAAAGCATATGCTCGCCCAAGCCATGAGCAACCAATTTTTCCAGGAGGATGCTGTGGGAAATGTTGTCAACAGCTTTATTTTCATTGGAAGTTCTTCTCTTGAATCACAGGCTGCTTTGGTAGTTCGGTAACATATGGTAAGCTGTGCTTATGGAGTGGTGTACAGATGCTTCAGCCCCAGCCTCTGCAGATGCTCTTCTTGTCTGGAGCACTGGGGATGGGCAGGTGCTGTTAAACCACATGGCCAGAGGCACTGGGTTCAGGCCATGCCTTATGCTTTATGCTCGCTGCTAGGAGGAAAACCACAGCTTGTCTTCTTAGTATTCCGCTTGTGACTCTTCCAAAATACACACTGTTGCTGCTCAGATTTAACCCATACCTGTGATCTTCGCCAGATTTAACTAGTGTTGTAACTCCCCAATCACATACTTCTTGAAGTTTGAGGGCAAAGCAACAAGATATTTCCCAGACTGTTAGATCAGCAGATGACACGTGAATGTGGCCCGTCCCTATTCTATGGCTCAGTTAGAGGATAACAAAATACTGCTTTTATGGAGCTGTTGTCCTGGCTCTTCTGCCTTCAGGTTCTTATTTGCATGCGGTTGGCCAGCGCACACCCCCAGTGCTATGGAGGTAGCTTCCTACATAGTGAGGGGCTGATTCTTCTTCTTAAAGTCCCTGGCCCGTTCATAAGCTGAAAACCTTTGGTTCAGGAGCCACTGCTTACTATCGACTATTCAGTGGTGGGCTTTTTTGGTGTGGTTTCAATGTTGACTTCCTTGCTTTGCCACAGACACACACTGTAGCCTGCATGAGACATGGCAGAGTTTGTATAGGTGCATTAAATAAGGAAATTCATAAGGAAGGGCTTTAGGCAGGGTTTTCCTTTGAAGTGTGGAAACAGCACAGTGCAATCATTTAAAACACATTGCTGAAGTAATTAGAGAGGGTGCATGCATCAAAATACAGCTTGCATTAAACCTTCAAGCTTTTCAAAGCATTTCTAGTTTACACAGTTATATGTTAATCCACAGACAATCTATATTTCTGAACATTCTCATAGCAAACACAGATCAACAAATGATTTCCCTGGGCTCTTTAGGCATACCACTGCTATTAGGTCCTCTGATTTTCAATTAGAAGGAAATAGCTCTAAACATCTTGAGGTAATTAAAATGATAATATCTTTTGTAGGATGCATTTGTTAAAGTAACAGTAATTCCCCTATGTGACTTTATTACTCAAAAATATACTTGTAACTTCATTAGACAAATGAGACTATCTTTTTTTTCCCCTACAAACTGTAAAATATGCTGACAGTTCTACTGCAATCCTTGAATGTAATAGGATAATTTTCTCTCCCACATTTTACAGTGTAACTCCTGAAATAATGATCTCATTAACCTTCATTATAATTCTGATTAATATACCATATTACAAATAGTTCTCTATTGTCTCTTTGCCATTCGTACTGCTTTCATAAGGAGCTGATTACTGTGGCAATGTTATGACTGTTAAAAAAATACGCACACACACCTAGTTTTAAACATTCATTTCTGGTTGAATTCTGGCAAAAAGGAGTAACAATCAGAGGGAAAACTATTTGACTAAACCCGTTTACATTTTTTTTTTACTTATTTTGGCATCTGGGGAGATATGCATGGACTGAGTTTTGGAAATAAGCGTGTGTTTGCATCTCAGGGTGATGTGTGTCTATGAAATCTGTACCTTTAAAATGAAACTGTTGCAACATGTTGCAATGAGCCATTGGATTTTAGAAGTTTTTAGAGAATAATATTATTGCAGGTGTTGCCTAGATACGTATGGAAGCAAAGAATAACTGAGCAAAAATTGCAACAGATGTAATGACTTAAAGTAGTAGTTTAAGGAGAGACTTCCTCGGTGAAGGAAAACTTACTATCAGTCAGTCTGGTCCTTATGTCCTAGCTATCTCTTAATGTAAAACTCTGAGTTTTCTACAAAAATGACTAACTTCCCTCTTTCTCCTACAGTAAAACTTACTCATAAAAGCATGTACCCATTACTTAATTTTCTCTGTCCTTTGCAAATACACCTTCATCCATATCACCTACATGGCAAACACAAGAGATTATTTGCACTTTCTCTTAGCACAGGATATTGGCACTATCTCTTGCTTTCTGTATCTTTTGACTATCTTCTATAGGATATTGAGTGTTTATTCTTGGTCTTAATTCTCAAGACTCTTCATAGCCTAATCCTAATTTTGAAATCTTTGAATCTCTGATAGGATATTTACTCCAGCCTCCATGATGCCATCCTTGATCTCAAGTGTTGGTTACCTCTTTTCTCATAAGCTTCCTTTCAAATTAGGAAGTTCTTAGAACATTTCCAGATAATTTTCCCATTAGCTTCTTTTACACCTTCCCCTTAAATTCCCCTGACACTGTTCTTATATAAAAAAAAGAAAGTCTAAAAACGACAACTGGAACATTGAGATTGCTGCACGTAGCACTATCTAGTACAGATATATGAATTCATTCATAGTGGTTTATTTCTTGTCTTCTATTTAAATTGCAAGGCTTTGGAGCTATAATTGTGAGAGTTTTGTACAGCACTTAGGATGGTGGGACCCTGTTATGTGATTTCATCTCTTATACATCACCGTAAGCCCTTCTCTTCTTTCCACCAAGAATCTACAAAAACATGCAATGAAAACATACTAGATTTCTAGAATAATGGCCATGCCTGCCTCTTCCAGCATGTTAGTTACAATTTAACATTGTCCTGGTTTGGGTTAGAACAGAAATTCTGTTCTATGACTTCTACTTTTCAGCTAAGCCTGTCTGAAGTTGGCAGCATGTTTACCAGACAAAGCCTGCTTCTGGCAGTGATAACGCTTCATGTTTATAGTTAGTACCAAGGATTGGTATGTAAACCAGGGTCATTGATAGACTGTGTACCACACGGGGGGTGCAGAAAAGAGAGGGCTGTACCCTCAGGGAGGAGCAACCAGGACAGGTGACCCTAAATTATCCAACAGGGGTATTCCATATCCACATGTCATATTCGGTATAAAGCTGAGGGATCACGAGGGTCTCTCTCTCTTGCCTTCTCTCCTGGCCCTTTTGTCATTTTGGTTTTGCCTGGAGATCAAGCTGCTCTCTCGGCTTCGGGACTCTTCCTCGCTCGGTTTGGCCTTGGCAGCTTCAGCTTTGCCCTAAGGCCTCCGGCCCCGGTCTCAGCCCCCGGCTCAGGCCTTGGCTGGGCCCCAGGTTCTGGGCCGCATCCCTGAATCCAGCTCGTGGCTCCCGTCTGCTGCTGGGCCCTTCCACAGCATCAGTGGGGATGGTGATGTATTTACCATCTGGGGGGTTGGGCTCGATACTGGGATTGTATATATTTGTATATATTTACCTTTTATTATTACTGTTATTATTATTTTCATGTTTTAGTAAAGTGGTTCTAGTTTCCTTTCCTAATCGATAAGTCTCTCTCCTTTATTCCCTTTCTTCCCTTTTTGGGTGGGGAGGGGGAGAGAGCATTCTGTTGCAGATTTGGGGGGTGCCCTGGCCCCAAACCATGACAAACATTGAATCTGTATTCAATAAAATGTCAGATTTAAGGACCAACACGTATATAGTTAATGTGGTCTTGAAGAACAGCATTTGACCTGATAACATCTTGAGTCACCTTCACTCCTATGATGTAGGAACATCTGTGAATGAGTCTGTACGGGACCTTTAATTGTTTTTCCTGGACTACTGTTGCATCCTTGAATGGGAATTTGAATATATATGAGAGAATGTTTCTGGTAATTCAGAGATAACGTGATGGTTCTAAGAAGTGGTAAGACACACCTCACTACTAATGATGGTGTTAACAAGTTCCTCCCAAATAAAATAAGCCATAATGGATCATGTTGCAAATTGAATATCTAAGGAATGTACCTCTCTGTAGAAGTTTTTGCTCTCTAATATCTATTGAAGCAAAATACAGCATATGTCTTTCAAATCTGAGTATTCTTTGGCCAAAATGAAAAAAAAAAACCCACAAGAAAATACTTTTTTTTTTTTCTTTCAAAATCTAAAATCCTGTCTTGTGAGATTTGCTGGTGAATCAAGTTTTGGATAATATTATTATGGGAGAAGTCAAGCAAACAGAAAGATGACTCAAACAGTTTAGTGCCAGGACGATTTCTTAATACAGAGGAAAATCATTCTGTGATTGCATATAGAGTCCTCCCACAATGAACAGGGAGCCTGGCAACAGAAATAAAACTGCAAATGCTCCAACTTTTGCTGTGGAACTGGCCTCACAGCTGAAGTATAATGAGGAGACATCACAAGAACAGATACTGAGGAGAAGCCTCAACATGGCTAAGCAATGCTGTACCCATTTCATTGCTTGTTGAAACAGACAACGTGGTAGAAAGAAAGAATATTTTCTTTAATTCTCCCTCCATATCAAGCAAGCCCAAATGAAAACCAAATCAAAAAGTGAAATTCCCTGAACATGTGCTGACACTATAGCTGTGACAGACTACGCAGGTTAAGAGTGGATTTCTCCTGCTCGGTAGGACAGCTCTGCACCAGCTCCAAAGTATCATCTGGTGGCTGTTGTGGGAGCCACCCTGGAACAGAGCCCACCAGGGAAACCAAAGAGTCACTCTGACTAGATCTGCACCAATGGACTGTGTCTTGGATGAACAACACTCAGTATAACCTCCTGCTGTGAAAAAAAATACATGGTTTTCATCTGCTGTAGAGCATAGCTCAACCATGTGAATATTGGCACATTGAACGAAGAACTGGGCTGCCACGTGTTCAGTGTCTTAGACACTTGTGCATTTTATGACCTTTTCAAAGATTGTATGTTGGTACCTCTCATCAAGTGGGAAAGGTAGTTTTTCTACAGAAATACTTTGTGAAAACTGTGCTCCCACTGCCTCATGCTTCAGGCCATGGGACTTGTCCACAGCCTTAGGACTGGAATGGGATATGCAGTTTCTGTAGAGCTGGAAGACATTCTTTTAATAAGAATTTGTAAAGAGATCAAAACAAGCATAAAGATCCAATTCCACCCTATATGTGTCAAAAATAAATTTACAACTGGGAATACTCCCCAGGAGATATGTTTTTCCTGGCTCTTCCATCACACTAGTGAAATACAGCCAGCGCTCAGTTCTGGGTTTTACAAATACTCATCATTGATAAACAAGATGGAAAAAGCGAAGTGTTTGTGTGGGCTTAAAAAAAATAATCATTATTTAATGACACTCAGAGCAGTACTTTTTTGGAAGGCAGTTCAATTAGCACCAGCTGTTCTGAAAAGGAAACTTAAAGGGTCTTGGTACAGCCTGTAACAAAACCATAGATTGTTGTTCGGTCACGCCAAATAATTTGTGTGTATGTACACACTTGCCTTCAAAGTAGACCATTGCCTTAAATTGCTCCCTAGTGATGAGACACAAATTAGATTTGTATTGACATCTAATATTTTCTTCCACTTTTCAACAAGCTGATAATACTGTTATTGCACTGTATTTTAAGATCCTCCTTGATATGCTAAATATTCAGTTGATCCAGATTCCTGTTGTACCACACTTTTCTCCAGCTTTCATGTTAATACAGTTGCGCTTTTTTTTTTTTGCATCCTTTACTGGTTTGTGCCCTGAGGAAGCAGTAGTCTTGCACCTGGTTTCTGTGAGAAGTGAGACAGAATTAGTCGTAGAAATTTTCATATTCCACATCAGTTTCCATTTTCCAGACAGGCTTGCATTTTTATGGGACTAACTCTGGATGCGTCTTTTCTAAAACAGGGGCTGGACAAAAAACAATTCTCTGATCATGTTAAGTTTGTATGGATCATAAGTTTTTTTATTCCTCTTGTGACACTCCTGCAACTTTTTAAAAAATTGTAAACCACATCATTCTCTCCCAAAAGCATCAATACAGGTCAGTCGCTGATGAGAGCAATCAGCCAGTAAGAAGAAGGAAGCATATACCTTTCCTCAGTTTTGTCTGATCTAGAATGACAAAATCTCTATATTTTTGAAGAAGCTGTTGCATACTCAGGTGAGCAAAACCAGGCTACTTTGAACTTATTAAACATTTCAGATTATGCTGTACATCAAGTCAGCTTTCACCTTTATTTACCAATCCATCAATTCTGCACATTTTAATAAAAGAGATTTTACAATTACTTCCAGCTCACCAAGGAAACTAATAAGCAGTAGCAGGTCTAGGATTATCCTTAACAACATCCCTGAAGCACACACAATGATTTTTCCACTGACGACTTTCTGAGATCTTGTCAATTAAAGCGTCTTTTACTGATACACAGAATGTTTATTTTTACTCACAGTCTCATGTAACACTCACTATAGTGTCTTAGAGGTAAATGTGTGGATTGCATGATACATATATTCAAAAAACAGAGTTCAAGAATATCTGGAAACTCCTAAAAGAATGAAATCAAGTTTGTCTGACAAACTATTTTCTATAAAATTTCTGATTGATACTTATTCTATTACTATGTGCTAATTACTTTATTATTTGAATTCTCCTTCAGATTTTCCATTATTTTGTTTGTGATAGAATCACATTCACCATTCTCCATCCTTTTAAAATTTCAGTATAATACCTCACAAACTCTATTCTGGTGGAATTTCTTTGATAAATATAACAGAAATCAGTATGAGTAGGCCAGTCGAGTCTTCCTATCCAAGCCTTCACAATCTTTTGTTGCCAGTTACATGGGTCTGCTGACTTTAAAGTGTTTACCATAGTGTGTGTTGCTTAACATCCTCCTGGGTTACTAAGGGACTGGAAAATATTTCATCACTTCCCCGTGATAAAAGCTCATAAATACAGTTTGGAACTACTTGTTGAGTATATTTTTTGTGTCATTATAAACAATATTGTCATCACAGCTCGTATTTTTGCTGTAGAGAATGATAGCTGTCTATAGATTCCGGGTTTGATTCTTAGATTTTACATAAATAATGTATTATGCTGTTCAAAGAAGTTTCATTCTCATGCAAAGTTTTTTCACAGCTAATTTACAGGCTGCCTCAGAAGACTTCATAGAGGTGGTAGGGCCAGTATAGTATACGTTGCATGGCATGCTGGCATTAGAGTGGCTTTTCTCTGGATGCATTAGGTGTCCTAGCCCATGGATCACCTATTGAAAGCATGAAGCATGTCTCTATCACAGTCACAGGTCTGACCAAACCAGGGCTCCATGCTGGTCCTCCCACAGGCTGTGCTTCCAACTTCTGGTTCTCTCTTCCTGGCACACACACTGGAAGCAATTGCCCTTCTAAACAGAACGGTCATTATGAATTGAAGGCATTTCTCTATCAAAGAATTTTAAATTTAAAATATTCTTCGCATAAAGGGAGGAATAACAATGGACATTTTATGATTTGGCAAAAAAGAGTTTTTCGCAAAGCGATGAGTACAGAGATGACAAGCAAGTGAAAGGAATTGGGGAGGGAACTCTGCAGGAGGATGGAAGGATGTGGGCAGGTGAAGGCAGCTATTGCCCACTGATTCTGGGTCTTTGGAGTCTTCTGCAAATCTCAGGAGTCCACAGTTCCCAAACAAAAATGTAAAAAATGTGTAAATTTTCTTCAGAAAATTCATTGGAAATTGTTCTACCACACACCTGCTGGTCTATTGTTTGACAAACACAGTGAAGAAAATCCTGACGGAAACTGCATTTATTCAAGAGAGGTTCATGCTGTGGGAATGCTGAACAAATGCAAACAGACTGCAGAAATTTGGGAAAGAAAATGGCAAGGTAGTCAGCAGAACTGTTGATATCAGCAAAAATCACACATCTCTCTTACTGCGTCTGAAAGGAAATGATGTGAAACGCTCTGTTTGTATTTGATAAAACTGAGACTTAGCTTGGAGAAGAGTGAAGCTTTACGCTTCTGTTCCCACTGGCAATGTTGTGGGCAGCCCACTGTGCTCACAGCTGCCCTTCCCTTGGCTGGATGTCTCTGTCTCAGATTATACTATCACATGGATGTCTCATGCAGCGAGCTCCCCTTTGCTTATGGTCCTCCTTAGGCCAGTGAACCAAGCTAAAATGATCTGGAGCCTCACTCTGATCTCAGGCTAATGAGAATTGGGAATAACAAAATACTGCTAAGTCCCGTGGAGGTGCAGTGCTACAAGAGGAAACACAGGCCTCTGTGATGTCCATAGGGTTGCATCTCACAGTCATGCTGATAAGATGCACTGGTATTAAATTACCACTCAGGTTTCAAAACATATTAAGTCAGTAAATAAAATACATTAATAAAGGCAAACAGAAGAGAAACTTGCTGCTCTGCAGAATACATGATAAGTCATTTATTTCAGCAGGAAAGAGTTTTAGAATCACCCAGGTTGGAAAGGACCTTCAAATCATCGAGTCCAACTGTCTGATAAACAGTATCGTAACCACTAAACCATGTCCCGAAGTGCCACATCTTCACATTTTTGAATGCCTCTAGGGATGGTGACAGAATTTTCAGACAAAAATGACTGCATATGAGCCTACTTACGTCTGCAGAAAGCAAGCACCACTGCTAAGCTTATATCCACAGAACTACAGCTGTATAGGTGGCAAGACTTCCACCTGGCTCCCTAAGTCTTTCTTCTGACACAATCACTCCTGCAAAAGGTGATGTGAAATATTAATGTATTTATCTTGCCACATCAGCAAGGAAGGTGTGTGCATTCAGTATATTAATGTACACTAACAATTTGGGGCTTTTTTTCTGATAAAAAAGAGATTTTTTTTGCTTTGACTGAGTCACACCAGCAGAAACA